>JXWZ01004675.1:0-15213 GCA_000956215.1 Anopheles farauti No. 4 | reverse complement strand
ATTCGATTTTATAAACCGAAATAAACACATCCGCCAGTTTGTTATCGGCATCTAATCGAGTACAGTAAAATCTGGCGAGCTTCCGAGCACGTACAGACTAGCAAAAAAAAACGATATCCAGTATCGAAGTAGTTTGTTTTTTTTTTTTTTGTCAATTTCGCACATTTCTTGTGAAATGTGCATCTTTCGCGACAATATTTAGCGATGGAGCAGCAAAAACAAACAAACAAACAAATTCACCACGAACTTCATTTCCAGCCCTTTGCCACGTGCAAACAAGAGCACCGGTTGCGGATCGTTCCGATATGGGACCAAAACAGGTACGTCCAACATTGCTGACTTCATCATCCAGGCGCGTGAATCAAATAAAAAAAAACCGTGCTCGCAGAGCGATAACGAACGATATTTCTAAATATAATATTGGTCGCACACTGCGCTGGAGGTGTTTATGGTAACCTACCATACCACCCAAACCCTGCGTCTCGGATGTTGAACAATGGCACCCTTTTGTTCGGGTGAAATTCCATTCGCAGTTACAATAATAAAAACAAATAAAAATAAAACATACACACGATTCGATATGCTGATCAACGTTTACTTGGCAATGAGTCAGAGGAGGTGTTTTATAACCTTTTGTGAGTCATAGAATGGTGCACTTGTGCGGTAACTGCCCGGTCCCCACAGGTGTACGAGCGTCTAAGGCTGACACGAAAGCTAAGAGGTTAGGAATCCGCTCAGGAGCGATTATTCAGCTCGAAGAGCGGCCAGCGATCGTGCACGTAAGCGCAATTGGCAAAAATCTAATTACCAGCGGCTTTCGTGCCACAGGTTTAGGCAAAACCGTAGCCCGCGGGCATGATCGGGCATTGCAAGTACTGCAAACGCGTGCTAACCGTAACCGAAGCGAAGCTGCGGCGAGACCACCACCAGGTCCAGGTTGTCGGGCTAACTGGAATAAATTAGCCCGATTTGTCATGCCCCACACACCGTGCCGTACCCAACGCGAAGGTTGGCGGGGCGCATTTCTGCCTGCTTCGACGTTTCGCACCTTCTGTCCAGTGCGAGATGCCGGCCGGAAGATTGGTCCTGAAGTCATCGGTACTTCTTGATACTAGAACGTGATAAACAGTACCCGATCGAACGGCCCGATTCGGGAGGAAATCGCTCGGGAAGAAAAAGAAAATCCGCGAACAGCGCACGAAACCTCCCAAAATCCCCGCGAGCGAGCGAGAAGAGGCACACCCGAACTCGACCGGCTTCTGACTTCCGATGTGTTTTCTTCCGCGCCCGGTTCTGTGGGCCGGCTTCCAGTGGCGGGCAATCGCGCTTTGCAGTTGGCGTATTTATTTGCGCCCGGTTTTCCTCGCCACCGCTGTGCGCCGCGAGTTCGTTGAACCGGGGTTTTTGGGTTTTTTTTTATTTCGTTTTTTTTTTTTTTTTTTGGTAGTGCGTCACGGGAAAAGGCATCGATGGGGCTGCCGGGGGCCGGGCGTTTAAGATCACCGCTACACCTCCAGATACCGGGTAAAATCTGTTTGCTCTTTGTTGGATGAATTTTTTTTTTTGCTCTTGTTGCCATGCTTTTTCTTCTTCCACAACACGCTGGCTACGAACTTGGGCTGTGCAAGATTGTCGTAATTTTTCTCATTAGAAACCCAAAGGAGAGAGAGAGAGAGCGCGCGAGTCGGAGCAAGCAGGGGGAGATTGCTTTGTTGGTATAGAGACGCACCACACACCAAATATCCTCTTGATTTCCATCATTCACGTTGCTTCGCCTTTTTCCCGCTGTTTCTATTTGATTCTCAACACATTTTTATAGATTTCGGCTTCCTTCATTTCCCACCCTTCGTCTTCTCCACCAACATTCTATTGGAAGTCTAATCCCCCGCCGCTCGGCAAACGCTCGCAGAAGCCTCCGTGCTCGTGGTCAAGATTAAAATTAAAATTAAATTTATTTCCTTGCCCACAAACGTCCGGCGACAAACCTTTCGACGCACGCAATTCGTACACCTGAGCCGTTGAAAACAATTTGCACAACAGTTTGTTATTTTTTTTTTTTGCGCACTGCTTGGCTCTAAAAAAGAAAGCTCGCCACTATCATCCTCCCGTGCCGAAAAAAGTCGAATCTCCTGCTCACGCGCTCACGCTCACTCTCTCACTCTCATCCTTGGGCGATCTCACAGTGAAGCAAAATAAAAAACCAAAATTCAGGGAAGTAATTGCAAAAAAGAACGGTACGTGGTGTTCCATTTCTTCCGCCAGCTTTCCTCGTTCGCACGCTCCCCGCAAGCGGCGTTTCCCTGCCGCCCCGTCCCGGCAACATCTCTCCCGGCCTTGCTCTTGCTCTCTCACACGCACTGATTTTTTTTTTTAGTTTTGTTGTGTTTTTTTTTCTGTTCCACTCGCTGAATAAGCGTTTCTCCCTGATCTGTGCCGGGGCCACGGAATGTCGAAAAATTTGCAATTGGTGCCAAATGCTCCAAATGCATCGATGCCGGGCGGTTTGTTTCCCCTCTCCGCACCTCTCACTCCAACACACATACAAACGCACCGGGCTGTGCCGCGCTGACAACCCATCGGGCCCTGCTCCATTGCTCGTTTTTATGTACTTTTATGTACGATACTTTTCGGGGTTAAAGAAATGTCTTGACTGCGGCCAGCCGCCACCGGATTTTGAGGAAAAATTCGAACGGGTAACGCACGTATACACGGAGTTGGTTACAAAAAAAAAACAAAAAAAAACATAACCCAACTTGCGGCTACGAACCGGTGAACGGCAAACGGAAAAGGTAAATAAAGCTTCTAATCATCCAAATATCAATGGCTTGAGATAATCAGAGTCCGATTCCGAATGCAGGGGAGTTCAACCAAAAAAACAAAAAAAAATGGAAGAAAAAAAAACCCGATGAAAGCAAGGTGGCACGATAGGGAAAGATGGCGGTTGGTTCCACCACTATCGTCCGTACGAATCTCTGCCAACGGGAGAACTGGGGAGAAAGGTACGTACCAGAATGTATAAATCAATTCCCGGGGGAGGAATGAAAAAAAAAAACACACACACACACACACAGTATTGCTTCATCCATCAAACGTGCTCAATTTCTTCTTTATTGCCCGGCCCCGGCTAAACGCCCGGTGACTCCGAACGCCATAAAAATCTCCGGGCGCGTCGGCGGGGGAGGCGAGAGAAACCTCTGCAACGGGTGGCCCGCGAGTTGCATCCCATATCGGCCCGGATTGGGTTGCGTAATCAGATGCGCATTTGAAAAAAAATAAATAAATAAACCGCCAAGCCCGGATCCCGGCTGCACCGTGCGGCAATTAGGGTCGGGAAGACGGGGAAGAAAACGCAACACTTTCTGGATAGAGTTTTGACCGCATGTCGGAGCGCGCGAGGGACGTCCCAATGAAGAGGAGAAATAAAATGAAACCACCGTGAGGTTACTGAGGTGCGTCCAAAAAATGTATATTCACCGCGTGCCCCGCGTGAGCGCCTCGTTCGTTACAATTTCAGCTCCGATGTGCTGTTAAAGCCTCTAGCCGGATCTAGTAGCTGGTACCCGACTAAAGAAGACTTGGAATCGCCCGTCTCTGCCGACCGTAGCGCGTTGTGAGAGCTCCATATCGATCGGGAGGAAGAGATTTATTATTTATTTCCTAACGGTGTTGGGGAGCGTACTGTTGAGGTTAGGATTTTGGCAGGTACCAGTTGTACAGAGGTCAGTCTCGGTACGCGTGTACACTGCGTTTTGCGTTACACTTTGTTGGAGATGAGGAGCCAACGTGCAACAAAAGGCAAGTCTTGGATAAAAAAAAAACATCAGGCGGATAAGAATCAGTTGGTACAGTTGGTGGCTCTTATCAGGGCAATATCTTGCTGGGGAAGTGGAACTCACCTACCCTAAAGCGCATACGCTACGCTTTCGTATCTAACCGTACTGCAAGAGCCCACTTTACGAGCGAATGTTGCTAGCTACCTGCTCAGTACCTCGCGATATCTCCAGTATCAGCCACGCGGAGCTTTCCAACACGTACCGTTCAGGCGTTGGACGAATCTTGCGCTATAAAAGTCAACTAAAATGTCCTGCGCAACCATCTCGCCCGTTCAGTGCTTGTAAACCCTACCCGGCTGATGGCGGATATTAATGGCGGATATGGCGGTATGCATCGGCGACGGTGCCAGTAACACCTCGTTCGGTGATTAGTTTTTGATTCGATCCGAAACCGTCGCTACCACCCAAAAAGGGAAAACTTCCGCGCCAGTTGATTAGCGGACGGCACCCGCGGGACCCGCGGAAGGGAAAGGGGAACGGTTTTTATCGCATCAGCTATTTGCCTTTCCATTTTTGTTTTTTTTTTGTTGCTGTTTTTTCACAGGCCTGCTGTTGGCCGGACGGCGGCAACAGCGGGAGGTAAAAACAAAACGAACATGCAACAAAGCGTTTTCCTTTCACTTTGGCAGTGGTGTACTCCATCGAGCAGCAAAAACGAATCAATAAGTGACACGTTGCTTCCCCCCCGCTTCCTCTATATTATCACTTAATTGCTGTAAGCGAGCGAAAACAGCACCCTCCTCCCGGGAGAAGGGAAATCAAGACTGTAATAAAAACTAAAATTAACATAAAATACTAACGCTCATCTTTCGCGCATCGTTTTTTGCTGTTTATTGTACCCCGTTCACGATAACCTTTGCCCAACAAAGCAGCCTTCAGGATGGTGCTGCCCGGCCCGGATGAGTCAGCCGACGGTTGGCATGATAACCCGGCCTTTTTTTATCGGCACATATGCGCGCCAAGTCACGGGAGGCGGCCATTTCGCTGCAGGCTGATAAAGCACGGAGGGCTGATAAAAAAAAAATCGTGCCGATTTGCAACGGCCAGCTCGCCCGGTGGATTCATGTAGCATGTTCCGAATGTCAGGTGCTAATGAGCAAAACCAAGTTTCGTGTTTTTTTATTTTTTTTTATGCAGCCGCCCATGGGCGGAATGGTTTTAAATTTAGCGTCAATTTTTACACCGTGTCGGCAAATTAGTGTGCACCAACGCCTTGGCCCACGCGCGATCCGGAGCGAAAGTCGAACCGCCATTACGGCTCGGTGCACCGAGAAAGGTGCGCGCTAGTGCAACGAAAACAAAAAACAAACAAAAAAAAAACGGCTAGAAAATTTCTTTCATTTCATCTTAAATTCCAACCCACCCGAAGGCGGGTGTGAGAAAAAAAAAAAGCGCGTGTGTGGAAAGGCAAGGCAACACGCAAGTTAGTTTAAACGAACGAAAAAAAAAAAAACAAAAAAAAATTGTAAAAGCATTGCCTGCGTGTTTGTGGTCCCCCTTTTTAGGGATTTTATCGTTTTCGGGTATCTAATAAACAATTTCAATCACATGTTGGGAGTAATAATGTGATTCAAGCGTTTTCGAACGAAATTTGACACATGTTTGCATAAATAGCATTTATCCAAGCAATAAGATTCGTTCCGTTGCTTTCTTCATCGATGCAGAGGTGTTTATTGCGCTAATCCAGGAGTGTTTCCACTTTCAACCACTTCCATCAAGTTTCATCAGCTAAAGCATTTTTCTTATAAATTTCCTCTGAAATACGATAACTTTCGGTAGCGTTTTATTTCAAATCAAAAACGTCTGCTTTAAACGTCGAATAAATAAAAAAACGTTTCTTCGATCGAAAAAATGTCAGATCGGGTTATTTACATTTCGGCGAAATATGACAGCTAGTGGTAAAAAAAAGCCCAATGATGACACTACACTGTGGCAGTGTTGCCAGTTATAAAAAAAATCTTAATTAACATATTTAACGCTCGAACCACATGTTGACGCGGTATTGCAAGTATCTCTCCCGGGTGTTGTCGTGTGATACAAACCGATCGGCAATTAACGAGTGTGCATGCATACCTAACATTGATACAGCCATTTCAGGCGCGATCAAAGTCGACAAACAGCAGGAAACAAAAAAAAAACGTCGGGCGGGATTTAACAGCCGTGAGCGTGCGGCAGCTCGTTTTTTTTTGTTTTTGTTCAACTTTCCTTCTCTTTCTCACCATTTCCCGGCTCCGCCGTGTGTGATTTCATTGCGTTTTCGCTGAACGTGTGCTCCACATTTCCGAGATACAGTTACCCACGCTCGATCCATCCAGTTTTCCAAAAAGAAAAAAAAGAGATGCTTCTCTTCCACCCTGGAAACCCTTTCCCTCCCCCCGCCCCCAGGGAGGGAGGGAGAGACCGGCGAAAGGGTGGAGCTTAAAAATGTGAAATTATCCTCCACGCATTTATAAGCGGCCACGCGATAGACCGCGCTAAACAGGCGCGCTCGCGATCACTTGCGATTTGTGACGGAGAAAGATGAGGATGGGGAGGAAGGCAACGAATAAAAAAAAATAAAAAAAAGGGTAAAGAGAAATGCGTGGGCGTGCGCGTGTTTGTGTGCGTGATTGTCTGCGTGTGTACGATGTCTTCGTCCAGCGAGCCATTACCCCCAATTAGGCGCCGAAAACGGAACGGAACGGTTGTGGAGGAGAGTGAAATAAAATAAAACAACAACAACAAAAACGGAACGAAAAACAACCATCTTCCGAAAGCACCCTGGCTCGCCCGGGCGCTTCTGGCTCTCAGATTACGGTATGCATTTAGGGCAGGGGCGGGCCACGAATCTTCCCCCTTCAGCGCGCAGCTTGATGAATGATGTCAGACGTTGGACTTCGGCCACCGAAACGTGCCCTTTTCTAACGTTCCCTCTCGAACGAACGCCCTTCCGGTTGCATGGCCACCGTGACAGATGGTGCCTGCGCTGCAGTTGCACACACACACAACCGCACACCCACGCGCACACATTCAATCAGAACCGGCAGCGCCAACAGCTTCCATTCAATCCCTCCGCTTTTTTTTTCTCTCTCTCTCTCTCCTCTTAGCAGTTAATTAAACGAAACGAAGTTCCGAAACATTTCCCAGACTGCATCGACCGAGAAGCATCGCGGGCTCTTACCCGGCGGCGCGTATGATGGCAAACACATGGGCGTAAGGGCTGGAAAGTTTGGAAAATTTTATCCTCCCCCAAAGCCCGGGTGCGAGAAGGGAGGGAGAGGGGGAGAGGGTACATAAAATCTCACCCTCGCCCAAGCAAAGCCAACCGGATTCGGCAGCGAGTTCTGCCCCTGCCCGGTGCACAAACCGATAACTGATTTTCTGAACCCTATTTCACGCTATTTCCAACCCCGAACCGCGCCACCCCCGGCCCCCGCCAGCCCACCCGCACACCCACCCACACACCGCGGTGAGAACAGATGCAGGAAACGGTTCATCTTTCTTTCCTTTTTCTCTCTCTCTTTCTCTCTCTCTCTCTTCCCTATTCTTACGATACCGCGCCGCAGGGAGCTTTTCCCATCGCGCCCCCTTCCATCGAGAGTGGCTCCAACTATTTTCCGTATTTTCGGGGCAACCGTAAGTGCGAAGAGAACGCTAATAAAGCAGCGCTAATAAATAGAACCGGCGTTGAAGACGGCGCGAGCCGTCACGGGAAACTCCAGCAAGCAGGCAAGCATCCCGAAAATTACCTCAGCGCCCTTGAATCGGGCCGGGGTCGGCCTGGTCTGAAGCCGCACCGGAAGTTCGATTGTTCGGCGGGCGAACAAACCAACCCCCCCCCCCCCCCCCCCATACGCGCTGGAGGTGGTAGCTGTTCCACTGCACACAACTGCAAGCAGTTTGCAACGATGAGTCATGGGCGCGAATAGAATGCTTCTAATGTCGGGCTTTCCGGGCGAGTGTTTCGCACCGTCCCTTGAGCCCTTGGCAGGTGCGATGATTCATTCGCAAGGCGATCGTCCAAGTGTTGGACATGTTTGGTTGCGACGCATCACGTGATCGCGCGGCTAAGGAGCGGCTTTTGGTGCCGCAAATGTCCCCTGACGAGACCGAAGCCCATGGAAAGCTCCTGGTGCCTACGGCACGGCGATCCCCTTGGCACCAATACAGGCGTGTGTGTGTGTGTGCGTCACTGGACACCAGGGCAAGCGAGATCTCGGGGCATTGGAGCGGCGGCTCGCAGCCCGAATAATTGTAACAAGAACGAAGCGCCCGCAAGAGAAAGCTCGGTGGTTGGAAAAAGTGCACGCGCCACACCGCGCTGGAAAAGCAAAAACCGGTTCCCGCGTGGCCATCTTCTTCCTACCGGGAGGATGGCCGGGATTCGCTCGCGAGCCGGCAAACGTCCGCCGTGACTTGCATGCGGTCTGGGAACTCGTTTTGTGCGTGTATGAGTGTGTGTTTGGCACCAAATGCAGACGACCCAGTAGTAGATCCGGAGTCGGCGCCGGTACTGCCCTCTGTTGGTGGCCGTTTTATTTATTTTGTTCGTTGGGCACAAGTGTTCAGTACCGCTGACCTCTGCTCGCTCTTTATGATGTTTTTTTTTTCGTCACCGGATGGAGTTTAAGAAAAAAACAAAGTCTCCAAACATTGCAAATGGCCGTTTAACACGCGTAAAAATTCTAACCACCTGCGTACTCTTCCAAACTCCCCAACTACCTGCAAGGATGACGCGGAAGAAGATGCTTTTACTAACCTTACGGGGCTTCGTCTCCGCCATCTGCTCGACCTCAACCGAATCGGACATGTTGCCGCTGGGGATGTTGGCGTTCGGGATGCACACAAGGGTTTGATGGGGAACGGGCAGGATCGAACCGCTAATGGTGATTGAGCCGCTGGTTTTGAGAGCCGATAAGCAGGTCGCCTTCGATCACGGTGTCTTCCGTCGTTCGCTGCACTGTGCGCTGGTCGCGTTTCGGTTTCGGATTTGCACTGTTGCTCCTCCGTCCGTGGCAAACAACAAATAAAAAACAACAACAAACGGTTTGGGGAACCGAATCCCGCGCGAGCAAAAGCGGCGAACGAATTCGCAGAATCAGGACAGATACGACAGCGGCACCCACAACACTCACACACACACACACGCGCGCACTCTTTCCTTCTCTGCACACAGACGGGCACCGTAGGCAGGTTATGTTTCCCCTCTCGGTGTTTGGTTTGCAAGACTAGCTCGGCAATGGGAGGCACGTCCGTACGGTCTGGAAGTTCGGAATAGACTTACCGCTGTCGTCTTGCACTGCGCGCTTGAGGCAAAGCTGCCGTCCATGTGTGTGTATGTGTGTGTATGGCTGTGAGGGCAAGTGTGACCGGCGTGCAGCATCCGGCCGTGTTCGGGTTGGGTTCGGTACGCGTTCGGCTTTCGGGCTCGATTGCTCCCCCTGGCGGCGGACGGCTGAACAAGCTGTTTGGACAGCGGCGTACACCCCCTCAGCCCCACAAATCGGCCATTTCTTATCCGTCGAGTGCCCGATGGGACCGGCTTTTTTAACCCTTCAATGCTTTTTCCAGCGACAAATTCTTTGGCTTTAGACGTCGGTCTAAAGGTACCTTTAGGCGTCTGGATATATTTATATATTTATATTTCCCCGGTCATGATACATTCCAGTGTTTTTTTTTTTGGAAATACCCATCACATCGGCAAGATTATTCAAACTGAACCATAGGGAAAATGCGTTAAAAATATAAAATTATTTTTGTGATTTTTTAACGCAAAAAAAACGACATGAATCAAGTAAAGAGACGACAAAATAAGATTAAAAAAACACACACATTAAAATCAAACATTCTAATATTGCTTTCCTTTCCGAGTTTACTTCCATTTCAGTGATTGTAGTACCGGCAATGATTATATTTTTGATTTCAAAAAAATTTAAGACGTGCTTGCATTTACAAACCCTTTTTACTCGCACGTCCTCTTGCCTCCCTGGCAGCATTATTACGCAAATTATGTTTTCTAAAGACTTTTAGTTATTGCACACCTTTCACTTGCTTCTGTTTTAGCCGCCCCCAAGCAACCTTATCATCTTACTCTTTATTTGTAACTGTTGTAGAAAAAAAAGAGAGTAGGCCTACACTTAATCGCCATACAGAAAGGATTTTTTGATGGCTAGTTTTCCGTTTATCCTACTGCAATCCCTATCTCGAAGTGCTAAGCAGAGCCGAACACGTTCATCTGGTTCGAGACATTAACTATATTAAATAATTACACACCACAACTGTTCTTGCTCGCATCTAGCCATATTTTTTTCTCGACATTACACACAAACGCAACAAAACAAACCTAGAAGAGCTCGGATTTCGAAATTATATTCGTAACATGAAAAAAATCGTTGCTCGTTAAAGACTGATGAAACTTTTCATGAGAAACTTATTCAATTATGTAAAAAAAAAATTCCATTGTTCGAGAGAAATAGCACAAGTATTATTTCTATAAATCGAAAGAAACAAACCAAATAAAACGTTAAAAAAACAAGCACCGTAGACGAATTCACTATTCAAAATGTTCCACGAATTAACTTCTGTATGAATTACTGTCGACTTAACATATTCTTTTTAACTAAATATAATGTATGGTTTTTAGGAGAAAAAAACAGGAATCATTAAATAAGCCTTTAACTTAGCCTACACGAAAATTTCCACGACCACTTGCTACCTACTACAAACGTAAAAAAAACATTAGGATGAAAAAAAAAACTATTCCATGCTTAAGCTTAATAAAGTTTTCTCTGTTGGGATTGCGCAAATCTTTTCATCTACGGTTGTGTTCGGGACAAAGTGCTACAACCTTTGCTTGTTTCTAGTTTACTTCTAGCGATAGTTTACGTTTGTTCTACTTTAATCTAAGCGACCGTATCGACTTCCTCCACCAGGTGCGGTGCGTTGCTGTTAGCGTTGGGTGTGCCAGCAGCATCGGTGGCACCATCGTTCGACGATGAGGATGCCGTGGATGGGGACGCTGCAGACGTCGGCGTTGCAGCAGCAGCAGCTGCTGTTGCCGACGAAGAAGTTCCAGCTACGTCCGTAGCAACCGATTCGATGTCCGTCTGGTTATCGTTCTCCACGGGTTGAACTTCATTCGGATGCTCCCCTGTTGTTATTTTTTGTTCCGCCGTTTGTTGCTGCTCTTGACATTCGCGCTTTTGCTCACTTTGCTGCTGCTCGTGCAGAAGGGTTGTTGTTTGTGCCTGTGGTGATTCGGTCAGCTGCTGTATCTGCTGCTCAGAACGCTCCTCTGTCACTCTTGCAGCCGGTACCGTCGTCTCAAACGTTGGATCTACCACCATCGGCACACCATCACCGGTGTTCATAGGGGATTGCTTCATTCGTGCCGCATTCGCCTCACCACCGTACGGTGCCGCTTGCTGCCGGCGAGCTTCCCGCCGTTCCTTCTTACGCTGCATAATCAAGCGCAAGTTTTCCAGCTTCATCCGCATCTTGGAGTTTTCCAGTTCCGCCTCCTTGAACTGGCACGACTGACACTGGCCACCGGCCGGTCCGCTTCCACCGATCAATTTGATCATGGCCGCACCGCACTTACACATCACGATCGGTAGCCCAGCAGGTGCGGCAGTTGTTGCCGCCGGCGCGATGACTGTTACGATCTTCGAGCCGGACGACAGTGAGCTACTGGCACTGCCCGGTGCTGCGGATAGAATCACCGAACGACCACCGGTCATGGTGGCGGAGGACCCCGTGCCGGAGCCCGTTGGGGCGAGCGATCGACCGTAGATTGGATTATGTGTCGATTTGCAGGGAGCAGGAGCACTACCATCGCACCCACATGCCGTCATTCCCATCGGATGTTTGCGATTGGAGGCGACAGCATTCTGAATAACCTGCAAGTGAATAGAAAAGACGAAAGAATATAAAAATTCGCTTTATTTTTGTCAATTCAAGTTTTTTTTAACGAAATTGATGAACAATCAATTTGAGAAATTACATCTGATTACTGAACAAGTTATTTAATCATTTTTTATTATTTCGTTGGTAAACTATTCAAAGGAAAATTCTAAAAAAATATAAAAAAATCAACGATTACTTAAGAAACTGTTTGATATAAAAATTGAATAGAGTAGAAATTAAAATGCACTCTTTTTGAAAAATGATTTGTTCAACAGACACAATATGCACGTAAATCTCAGTAGACTGACTGCCACTGAACAGATTTAAATACATAAATTATTATACATTATTATACATTTTCAAACGAAGCCCTCAAGGCAATAGGAACGAGCGCGAAAAAAAGATAAAATTATTTTATACGAATTTTCTGACAATCACCGCGTAGCCCTAACCATTTAAAATTGATAATATGGAGAAAAAACTATTATATTTTTTAGTTATTTATTTCTAAAATACAATTGTTTAAAAATGTGTCTACGAAAACAATCCCAATTTAGACACACGTTCCCAATTCGATGTTCAATAACCAAATAATTCAAGCTAAAATGAAAGAAAAACCTATCGTTTACCTAGGGTGCCGATTGTTGAAAAAGAAATATATATATAACATGATTTAAACCCTTTATATAAATTTTATCCAGATGAAATTAGAAGCAATGAGATTGGTATATGTATTTATAATTACTTACGTGCTTCGCTGTTGGTGATGCTGCGAGTGTTGGAGGCACGGACCGGGAAGAGGAAGACATCGGTGCCGGCACTAACCACGACGTCCGGTTGCTTCCTCCCACACCAGCGGCATGTGATTGTTGCTGCTGCTCGTGGTACATCTTGGTTCCGGCGCTGGTACGTCCGCTGGTACCGGCACCGGCCCCAACGGTGGCCCCACCGGCGCTACGGCCGGCACACTGTGGCGTTGCGCTGAGCAGATCGTTCAGGATGTGTATGATGGTGGAGATGTCACGCTTCGGCCGTCCGAACTTGTCCTGCAGGGCCGGATTGAGGGTACCGGAGAAGGTGCCCGAATAGATGCCCTTGCCGTGGTGCTTCATCGATTCGATCACCGCGCCGGAGCTGATGCCACGGCTGGGTGAGGCGGTGGCGGCGGCCCCTCCTATCGCCCCGGTGGTCGACGCCGATGCGGACGCGGAGGAAGAGGACGTGGCGGCGGAACCGGTGGACGATGAAGAAGCGCGCGATGGTGAGGAGGTGGACGACGCGGATGGTGCATGCGCAGTGGCGGCGTGCGACGGTGCGTCGTGCTTGGCCTTGCTGGTGAAAACACGCTTGGACAGCTTGCGGAGCGTTTGCGTGAGATTTCGGGACGCTTCGGCGAGGGCTGGATTCTCGAGCGAGCTGCTGCTGCTGGTAGTGGTGTTGGTGGAGCTAGTGGAAGCGGCGAGCCATTGATGAGTGTCGGAAGTGTGTTTTCGACCCGTAGCTTGCTGCATCGGTACGTTGCCATTCGGGAGGATCAATTCACCCGATTGGACACCATGCTTTTGCGCTTTCGCTTTGTGCCGCCCATCGGATGATTTCACCTTCGCAGCGCCATCGTCACTATCGAAACGACGGCACAGGCAAGAGGTAAGATTGGCGGATATGGGATCAGAGCACCCACCACCGCTAGGGCCCGCGTTGCTGCTAGCATCTACGCTTTCCTCCTGGCTCTCCTCAACCGGCCCGGTGGCGCCATCTTCCGCCACCATTCGTGCCGACACCAAATTCGAAAGTGACTTGATCGGTGACTGCACAACGGCACCGCCTGCGTTCGTGGTGGTCGACGTTCGTGCGGCAACATCCTCCCCGAGCAAATACACAGCAGGCGGGGCACCGTCCGGACGCGTCGATCTCGTCGAAACAACGCGCGTTATGCGGCGCGCTTTCGAATCGTCCTGGGCAGGGCGTGCGGTGCGTGGTTCAACAGCATCGACCCCGGCCGGACGTTTTGCTGCCGGTGGCGCGGCCACTGTGAGCAGTTCATCGATCAGCGCGCCACCGTGCGGTGTACCCGCGCGTTTGTTGCCGGAAGCACTTCGTGGCTGTGTTAGAGGTAGATCGGTCGATTGCTGTGCCACATCCTGGATGAACAAACGCTTCGGCACCAAACCCTTCGGCCGCTGCAGTAAATACATGCCGTTGATTTTTTCGTCACTAGCCGGTTGATTTTCCAGCAGATAAACGGTGGGCGTCAGTGATCCCGTCCCCGTCGCCGACGGTGCCGCCTCGTCCGCGACCGGATCCTGGATCAGCACGAGGTGACGCGTATCATCGAGCGTTTCTTTTGTACCTTCTCCGGACGGTGCGGGCAGGCCGTTAGTGGCTGCAGCATCATTTCGTGATTCACCACCAGGTGATGGTGACTCGGTCGCACCCTGAATCAGCATCACCATGCCACCCTCCGACGATTGACCAACGCTGAAGAATGTTCCCTGTCCCGAGGAGCCTCCCAGGTCGTTTCCACCACCAGTTTCGGGTGAATCCCGAAGCAAAACATAATGTCGAGCGTCCGGCTGTTGGTTCTCAGGCGGGGACGCAAGGACCGACTGCAGATAAGCGCGTGAGCTACCCGATTGAACCTTTTCACCGTCCCCACCAGCTACCTCGTTCGGTTTGCTTGGCGCTGTTGGGATTTCCGCATATGTGACCTCATCTTGCGCCTCTGCCGAACCATTGCTGACACCGGTACCGCTTTGTTGGCGCTGAAGATGCTGTTGGTAGTGATGGTAACTGCAGAGGTGAGGCGGTTGCTGGTTCGGCTGCGATGAAACCGACGAGGACGAAGCGCCGGGCTTCACGAACACGGTTCGTCCTGCCGCTGGGCTACTCTTGCCGGCCGTGTTGCCACCGGAGCTGCCGGTGGCGATGGTGCGACCACTGCCCGTACCTGCTGTCAGCTGCGCCTGCGACGACGGATTCAGGGTGCTGAGCTGCAGCTGAATCAGCATCATGTGGTCGCCCAATCGAACGCTTAAATTTAGTGGGCTTTTACCGCTCAGAAAATCGTTCACCTGATTGTCGTTGAGCGATTCCAGTGCCTGCATGACAGTGCTCTCCGCTCGCTGGGCCTGCAGAGAGAAAGGGAGAGAGGGAATGAAGATGAATATAAGAAATGGTTGAAATTATCATTGTTCCCTAGATAAACAATAAATTTAAATTTAATAAATTTAATTTCATTTTTTTAACAACGCTTCTGAAGCGTTCAAAGGTATAAAAACTGTTCGTAAAAGTTAGACAAACTTCGTCCTTCTTATCCAATAAAATCGAAAGTAAAAGCACTATATGCGCACACGTACCAGCAATCCCGTCTCGACGTTCGGCGTGAGGATGATTTTGGATCCATCCATTAACCCATTCTCGAGCAGCGTGCCGTCGTGAAGTTCCCTGGAAACAAAAAGCGAACAGAGTTGTAATTACTTTTGCCGCTATTTTTTCT
>JXWZ01004672.1:0-10324 GCA_000956215.1 Anopheles farauti No. 4 | reverse complement strand
GCTCCGTCACTGTTGTCGTCAGTTCTTCAGTGGACGGTACTTCTGTAGTAGTTTCTTGATCTGTTCTTGTGGTGACTTCTACCGTCGTAGTCGTTGTTGCGTAGTCCACAGTGGTCGTTTCCGGATCTTCTCCTGGACAATACACGTTTTCCTTAAAATCACATTGACACCTTTCTCTGTTGAACCTCAAATCGTTCGGACACGACACCGTGAGCATTAGCCCAAGCACGCAAAGGTTATATTTCGTGCAGGACACATGCGGTATTAACACAAGCTTTCGCGGATCGAACACTTGCGGACAAACTGTGGCACACGTGGTTTCCGTCTCTATCGCAGTATCACGACGCAACCGTTCGTGGTTGCATTCAACACACTCATCGTCAGCCTCCGGTTGTCGTACACAAGTTTTCACCGCATCACTCCACACTCCACCATCCGGACAGTGAGCTTCGATTTTGATCCTTCCGACACAGGTAACATATCCCGTTTGGCTATGAGGCATTGCGTACAGGGTAGACGTCTGTTTCGTTGCATATTTAGCAAGTCTCGGACAGACGAAATCTGTAGTAACACTGTGGCAAAGCAGAGTGATCAGCACTGCAGCATACAAGGTCCGTTGGAGAGTCATTTCGAACACTGCTTGAAGATTTTAACACAATTAACTACACTTGCGCAAAACTGTTTTTCCTTTTGCTCACTATTTGCTTGGAACTGCTTTCCAATTGTTTCAAATTATCACTCCAGAACTTATGGTCACGGTCACGGTCACGGTCTAGCTGAAGTCACCCAAAGCTGGGCCATCGCGACCTCCCTTATATAGTGTCGATCTGCCTCGTAATCGATCAATATACCACGTACAAAAAAACGTACAATCTCAAGTGGCCAAAGACGATAGTATTTTGATAAACGGAGCAAACCTTTTATCATCACATTTTACTCTCGTTGGTCCTTCGAGTGCCGCGTGAATCGCGGGTGAGCAAATATTTCATCCCATCGTCAAGAAGACGGTGTTCCCGACGTGGGACGGGTCGTTTCCGCTTGCTTTGCGATTCGGTCACGCATTCGGTGACATGGGTGAGAAGGAGCCCGCAGTTGAAAAGTAAAACGAAAATGCAACGTGAGCATGGATATGTTTGATGTTACACACCTCCTTCGAGCGTGGTAAACACCAGATACGGATCGATCCGAGTCGACGAAAGCCCCGCACGGTTTACCCCACATTTTGGACATTGTTTTAATCGTGACGGTGGAATTGATGGAGCCAAGTGCAGCGCAATTGAACATCCGGACACCTTTTTGAATGTTGATTTATTTCGTGCGTATTCCATACCATTTCCCTCCTCCCGGATCGTGACCGCTCCTGATAGTCGCTTCCTCTGCAACATATGCCAATATTAAGGTCAGTCTGTCAGTGGGATTAGTGTCGGCCGGAATGGGTTTCCATTTCTACGCTCTTTTCGAAAGCCTTTCTTCACCACTCGCCACTCCAGAAGCGTCCAGCGTAGTAAATGTGTCACTACAATTGCGTCCATTAACTACTCTAACGCGTCTGGGACGACGGGATGACCAGTTCCCCCGGCCGTGCCCGTTTATCCAAAGCAGCAAGCAGTGGGATAGCAAAAACCGGGTAGTAAAAGTTTGAAGGAAAGCCAACATATAAATGACCAAACAAAGGCCGCAAACCATCAACACCGGCAGCTCGAACGATGTGTGCGTGTGTGTGTGTGTGCATGTTTATGTTCACATCAGCTGTGTGCAGATGGTGGCTGTGGAGACGTTTTTTTTTTTTGCTGCCACCCTCTGCTTTCGGGTTCACACCACACGTTTTTGTAGGCCCTCCCTCCCGATCGTGCTGATCATCACTTTCTCATCATTTCACACTGTGTTTCAAATTAAGCATCATTTTTAGGCCCCACGCTCTTCGCCCTACGCGCTGCTGGCGAGGCATGGTGTTCTCCAACTAAGGAGAAATGGGTACACGATGTGGCCTTTGCATTCCGTATACGTCCTTGAGGTGTTGTGGAAGTTTTTCGAGCTGTCCGAGCACTGCAATACTAAATGTTAACGAAAGTTAATACTAAATGTTAAAGTTTACTTTTGTTCGTCATATTGTGAGAAAAAAACATTCCTCACCTCTACATACGCTTCATTCATCAGTTTGAACGATAATCACAAAAAAACCCAAAGTCACCGATACCGGGAGACAAGTTTGTTTACATCGAAACTGTCTTTCCCCCTGAGCTGATAAAATCGTTATGGTTTTCGATAAAATTGCTGCTCTTATTACCGTTTTTTTTTATGAATAACGTTTGTTTGCAGACTGAATCGTCATTCGGAAGCACTTCATACGGCTTCGGATTCTTCTGCGTCGTATGAAGTGTGCCATCCTGCAGGACGTGTGACGATTGTTTGACTTCGCTGTTGTGAGTTGTATGATATGGTAAACATGCTTAACGATTCAGTGCAGGTGATGAAATATTGAAATATGGAACTCTTTTGGAATGTGAAATCACAGGTTGTTCACTCAGAGAGGCATCAAAATAGATTAACTCCTTTGATATTATTTTTAAAAAAATGCTTACACATGTTATACTAACTGCTGTCTAACACAACTAATTTTCCTTGAAAAAAGTATGACTGTAGCGTAGGAACTATTGCCATTCTTCGGTTGTGAGAAATAAAAGCTGAACTGAACGATGTATCTTAGTTATGCAGAAGTCGGAAAATGATCAGACCTCCTTATTATCAATACTTTAACCAGTGATCAAACCCCTAAAAGTACAATCTAGTCGTTCTAAACGTACTTGTAAACTGATTTAGTAGTAATAATTTTATCGACACGGTTTTAGTACTTTTTTAGTACATTTTTTCTTTCCTCAATTTTTTGTTGTTGCTATAATTCACTGTAACAGTAAGCTAAACATGTTTAGATGTGTTGAAAGATTACTGTAATTAATTTAGTTTTGTTATTTAAACATGTCTTGACGCTAGCTGTTACATAAATATCGACTGAAAGCATAAAACTATCCAACAAACAACAATTAGCAATGTCAGCAAAATAAACCATATGAGCAGCATATTATTGCTTAACAAATTATGTGTAAAAAAAAAACAAGGACACACATCGAAATGAAACCCGTTTAAATCACTCTTAAAATGTCGTCTCTGTGTCATCACAAATTCTTGTACTAAAGCCATTCCATACGCTACACCCCTGAAGGTAGGCAATTCGACTTGTTTGCTGTTCATCACTGTTTCTTGATATGATCCGACAGATGGCGCAAATAACAAACCGAATAATGTCAAGCAGTAGCAACAACTACATTCGAGCAAAGTTTTCGAGTTCTGTTAAAATTTGTTGATTGAATGAGCAAACTTAATTTTTCTAAACGATGTTTTAAAAAGGGAAAAAAATATTGTCATGCATGACGTGATGTTTTAAAAAAAGATAATATTAAAAAAAATATCACATGCATACACCACGAAAACTCTTCCACTCGTTTGTCTGCGCATCTTTATTCTCGTCATTTATTACAGCAAACGTAATCTTCAGTAATTCTTGCATTCTTGCGCTCACTTCCTCAATCACAGCTCAATTAATTACCTACCGAAAATCAGTGTGTCCTGCTTAGTCGAGAAAGCCCCGTCAAAAATTTAATTCCATTCAGCTCATTAAGGGCACGGTAGAAGGGGGAGTTGGGCGTCTCCGAGACACACACACACACACACAGGCACACAGGCACACTCACCACCATCCAATCTCGCGGCCCGTCGAGAACCACAACGAATCCCGTTAATCCGTTCGTTTTAGCTCTCCCCTCCCCTTTCACATCCATCCCCAGCCGAACTTTGGGCGATTAAAATTATACGCTCGGTTCGTTTGCGATCTGCGGTTGCGAGTACGAGAGGTAGGATGCAGCGAAGAAACCCCTCCGCCGAAGATCGCGTAATGATGATGTAGAAAATGCGAAACATGCGAAAACGGTTAATTGTCGGAAGTGGTGTGGGATTCGTGGACCGAGTTCGAAGCCTGGCGCCAAAGGGTGATACAGTATTCGGAAGCTCGGGCGCCTGTTGTGCGGGGGCAATCGGCAAAAAAGCAGCTTTTAAAGGTGTGTTTGGGCGGTACGGGAAGATAGACCAACCCGGTGCTACCTGCTGTTGTTCCATTCCCAGTTTGTGCCGTGTGTGCGGGAGCAGTGGTTCGTTGTATTGTGCTTTAAATGTACTATTAGTCTAATTTCGCGTTTTATTTAATGGACTCTTTTATTTAAAAAAAACTCTTCTTCCACATCTCTCCCATCCACAGGAGCAACTCGAAGGCTTCCTACCTCCCGCGGCAACCGCGCGATAAGCTGCACTCCGACCCAGATCATGGCAGCTATAAGCTCACGCTAACCTCGAACGAGGATTGCATCAATCACAACAGTAGCAGCACGGCGACCGGTGCAACGAACGGTGCCACCGGTGGCGGGCACGATGGGTTCCCGGAGGAGATCATCACCTCGCCCAAATGCAACCTGCCGGATGTGCTTCCGCCCGGCGTAAAGTATTCGCTCTACTCGACCAACAACACCACTGCCACTAACAACAACAATAACAACAACAATAGCAGCAGCGTCAACAACAACAACAGTATCAACAACCATCATCATAACGGCGTGGGTTTGCTGAAATCGAAGCACGCCGGACCGCACTCCGCCCCGATCATCTCGACCGCGAACAGTCTGAAGTCACTGTTCAACTTCAGCACGTCGTCGACGTCCGACTCGAAGGACCAAATGTTCACCAACGGGAATGGTAACGCGAGCCCACCGCTCGCCCAGATCCAGGCGACCTCGCCCAAGTACACCTCCCAGTCGTCGTTCGATCTGAAGAAGACGCAAATACTGGACACGGGCGAGACGCACCTGCACGGCAGTGGCTACCATCATCTCCACAATGGCGCTGGCAGCAGTCCGGCCGATATCCTTGGTATTCCGTCGACGCCGACCACGAACAGCAGTGCCACCGCCACGCTGACCTCGATCGCGTCCATCAACCATACGGTGGTGGAGGCGGACGGTACCACCACCAACACGCCCGACGAACCCGTACCACCGCCGCTCCCATCCACACCCTCGCCGGCCACACTGTGCCGGCCCCAAACTGTACATAATTGCACTGAGCACTCCGAAAATTCGACCATTTTCGAGCAACAGCAGCAGCAGCAGCCACACCAATACCACCACGAAACGACCACCACCATCACCGCCAGCAACGGTACCATCGTGGAGCAGCGGGAACCGGACGAGCAGCAACCCGCGGCTGCGACCGGCACCACCGCCGACAGTGAAGTTTCGTCCGTCAGCACGTCCACACGCGACGACGACGATGCGTCTGCGCCGTCGTCCGGCAACGCAACACCCAGCACACCCATAGCAACAGCCGTCTTCGTCGTTGTGGCCAAAGAAGAGGAACGAACAGCCGAGAGCGGTGCTGCGCTAGAACGTGGCGCGAAAGAGCACAACACGGCCCTGCTCCAGCGAACGGAGATTGTTCTGCGCGTACAGGCACCTACGTCCGAGGCCGCCTCCCAGACGGACGGTGACTGTGACGCGACCGTTCTTTCACGTGGGATCGCCGAGCTTACGATCGATTGTGGAAGCGGTGGCAAGCGGCGAGAACAGGAGCGAAACGCCACCAACGCGGTCAGTTCCCCGAGCCATCAGGTAACGAACGGTACGGCGACGGTTGCGACCTCCACTGCGAGCAGTCCGGCTGGAACACCGCCCCCGACGTCACCACCCAGTGCCGGTAAGGAACCCATCCAGAAGTTCTTTGCATCGGTCGCGTCCACGGCCTCATCACCGCCGGCAACACCGCGCAAACTCCACCCGGAAGAGATCGACTGCGATAAGCTATCGCACGATCTCGTCAGTCAACTGTCACCCTCGGATAAGCTGCACACCATACTGGGTAAGTGGGTCTTTAAGTGGGGTTAGTTTTTTTATTTGAGAGTTTGAAAAAAAAAACAACAAAAACTGTGCTCTAGCAAGTGTGAACGCGCAAGATCTTGATATTGTAACGCACCCAAAATGGACTCATCCCAAACCATTTCTGTGCCCGGGGAATGGGCTTTTAATAATAGGCTCTGTGTTGCACATAGTTTTCTCCATTCCTCCCGTTAGATATTTATGATCCAATTCTTCTTCACGCCACGCGTGCCATAAAACTCTGTCCCGGCTGGTAAATAATACACGTGCGAAAGTGGAACACTTTGTACACACTGACCACGACTACGAAGTTTCGAGCGCAATTAAATATCTTCCGCACCGGAGTGTTGGACGCTTTGGCTTTGGGATTCACAAAGGAACTTTGGGCTTTGGGACGCTCCGTGTGCGAGAAACAATGAACGATCTTTCCCACCTGCAAACCAATCGCAGTATGCCGCGAATGGCGTCACCAACCCCACACGCCCAAACAAGCATTTCGAACCGACCGGTCCAAGCGGGCTCTGGGTGCTGTGATAAAATCGAAAGTTTGTTTTGAAAGATGACTTTAATAGGGAAAATCACACAGAAAATGCGTGGAAAAGCAAGCAAAGGAAACGAACAAAAAAAACCCTTTCCAGCCGAATCGCAAAACACACACATACCGCACACACTTAATAACGACCATCGGGAGAAAACGAACAGGGTTTGGGTGCGAGGGAAACGAGCAGAGAAAGTGGGTCCGCGTTTTTCGGTAAGGTTGTATGGTTTTGTTTTTTTATTGATTGATTTTCAAAGTCTATTTTTTTATTTAATTTGCTTCCGCGGTATGTGCACCGGCCAACGGGGTGATATCCGCCCGCTGCTCATTGATGGCGCTTTTCGCGCCTCCGGCACTGGCACGGACAAACAAAGTGCGTACGGTACACGTGCGTTTCGCTACGTACGTGCTCTTTCCAGAAGCTTCTAATCGCCGGCTTGGCGCTGAATGGCTCGCAATGGATCATGGGAGGAAGCATCATCGCTAGTTAGAGTCTCGTGTGTGTGAGGGTGTTTCAACACACTGATTGTGATAAGGTTAGAGTAGTTGACTCAACAAGAATTGTTCATGACGCAGATTCTACATACAGTTAGATCGATTTCAAAGAAAAGTGCGTGGACTAAAGACTAGAATTTGACACATTAAACTAAATATTTTATTTATGTTCCCGTCTAACTCTAGATGAGATAGCTTTTGGAGAGTTGAGTTTATAGTTTTCTGCAGCAGCCTTTCATTCCTTTTCTCGCACCGCTTGTTGTTTACTCCTGGACATACGGATATATGCGACATAAAATTGTTTGTTGTCATTTGGTATGTAGATGGCGCTGTACTCTTATCTTAGTAGACGACCCCAGGACAACACCAGGAGCGTATATTTCTAATAGCAATGAAGTACCATAAAGTATCTTATACTTTCTACTCTAAATTATCTCCAAAAACTCCACTACTTCTACCGGTAATATGTCGACAACGTAAGAACCTTCAGATCTTTAGAGTTTCTCAGTTCTGCATCATTCGGAACGTTTATTCGCAGTACTAAAACCACTCTGATTTTAACACTTACTCCGTTCGTGAGGTAATTCAGAGTAGGCACTTATCTCGTTTGGTCTCCTTTACTCCAATCGCATTCAACCGCTCGCAATCACCACAACTTCCCACCCCAAACGTAAACGATTGAGAGCACCATGCATGCATTTACGAAACCTCCTACCTACGCCTCTCTTCACACAACAAACCGACGCGTGGTGATGGAAGCGTGATCTATTGTTTGCTCACACTGTGAACCGATCGTGTGTGCGTGTGGGAACGTTGGCGCTTATGCAAAGTTTGGGCAAAGCTTAAACTGAACCCTACGCACCGAACCGCGCCGATCACTTCCGATCGGACGGTCGCAGCGGCGGGTAAACGTAAAAAAAAACACAAGTTCTAATCCAATCTCCTCTGTCTCCTTAATGACAACAGCGCCAAAAACGTTCAAATCGTCGTCGGACTACGTGTCCGACCTGTTCAACATCCAGATTGCACCGCGGCCGCTCAAGAAGGATGCATCGACCGCAACGCCGACGGAGGCGGTGGCGGGTGGCGGTACACCGAAAAGGTAATAGAATGCTAGAAGCATGCAAACCAAGCGCGAGTCGTCGAGATCGGTTCATAACCAGCAAAACTTTCTCTCCGTTCTCTCCCTCCCCTCCCTGTTGTGGCAGCCCGCTCGATATTCTGACGTCCAGTTCGACCTACTTTCAAATCTCCGAACCGAAGGCCAAGCTGATGACGCGCTACAGCCGCGAGATGACCCTGATCAACGGTGATTGCTGTGATCTGACCAAGAAGAAGGTAAGTCGTACCGTGGACGAACCCCACCTCTCGCAGTACAACGCTCGGGTTTTTGGTAAAAGAGGGAAAGCTGTTTTTTTTTCGTTTTGTTTTGATGAGTGCTCTATGTCCAATGCTCTCCATCGAACAATTCCAAGATCGCAATGCGAGGACACAAGACGACTCAGAGGGCACAATTGTAATTGCGCATTTACAAAACGGTGGCGGTTGAAGGCAGCGAAAGTTATTGTCTCACGCGCACCCATATAGGGCACGGGCGGAAGTGCATAGCTTCCCACCGAAATCCGGGCACATCTCTTCTGCCACTGCATCACCGTCCTCATCAAGTCTTCACAGGAATGATAGATATGACACCACCGTCCGATTGTTAGGAACAACCGGTTAGGAATAGCTTCACGCGTTGCTTGGCGGATACCAATGTGTGTGTGTGTGTGTCTGCTAGCGGACAAACCCTAAAACGAAAGCAAAGACGCATGTGTCACGTGTGTCGAGTATGCTGCGAGCGTGAATCCGCCAGCGATAGCTACACATCGCAGAAGGCGTCAACCCACACGGACTCTGCTGTCAACCGCGTCTCGCGTTGCGAGTTTGTGCTTGTTCGCCGTGCCGTGCAGTGTCTGGATGATGTTGCGCTGCCCTGCGCTCTCGGTGCGCCCGTGTGTCTTTATCGATGTCATCGAACAGTGGACGTCCTATTCAACGATCACGATCGATTACGGCATCGCAGCGGCAACAGTTGGTAATTCGTCTTCCGTGCACCAAAACCAAAACAACTAAAAAAAAAACAAACAGTCCGGTAGGCTGTCAAAAAAACCAGAACCCCCCAGTGAACATTGATGACGTGAAGTGTCGTGCAAATAGTAACGCGAAACAAGCAGTGTCACCATCGGCGTCGTGTTTGCCATCTGGAAATGCTCCTACGCGACGGCTTTGCGTAGGGTGCTGTGTGCCGCGTTCATCTGGCAGCTCCGCTAAAGAATTGCTTCCGATGTTTGCGAAACGACCGATGCGTGTACTTTAGGTGTTGTTTACTTTACTATGAGCTAATCTCGCCGAGCAGTTCTAGTGTTTGTTGTCCGTGATCCGTGAGCAGGTTTTTTTTTTGGCAGAAGATTTGGTGGTTCTTCTACAAAAAGATTTGGCGGTCAGGTTGGTTTTTCTGTGTGCTTGTCAGGAACCTAAAACGCAAACGAGTTAGATATCGCGCTCCAACTTTTTGAAATATGTGCTTCAAGATAGCTTCAGTAAGAAAGTGAGGTGTTTTTTTCATTTTTCAATCAAAGTTACCCACAAACTTCGCACCGAATGAAAAGAGAATTTTATTCTCTACAAATTACTAATTATTTTACGAAAAAAAACACGATACCTTAGCCGTGAAATTATCTGACGTAAACCGGCAATGGCGAAAAAATGTGTTAATTTGAGTGTTTAATCCATTTTCCTGTTGATTGTAAACGGTCCAGATCGAAATTTTGGATCCAAGTTTTGGTCCTCAAGATGATTGGATTTCGCTTTCAGAATGTGGCACCTGGATACTTGCTAAAAAGAGACCTCTTCATTTGGGGGAAACTATCTAATTACCAGCTTTACCACTGGGTGGTTGCTAGGTGTGATTAATTGATTCTCTTCGAGCAACACGCGTAACGTCGCTCGCCCGATGGCTACTTTGTTAAGACAAGCGGTGCAATTTTTTCCAACAATTGCCTTTTTTTCAGGTCTGTTTATTATAGAGGGCGAACAATAGCCGTCTTGCAGTATGCAGTAAAAAAATCTGAACCAATATACATACTGCTTCCTTTTCTAATTCCATGCTGGTATCTTATTGGTTGTCGGTCCCATGCACATTCTAATGGATTGCGATGACGTTCATTTTGATTTTAGTAGCCATTCCAGCCGCCATATAGACGGCGTGTTTTTATCAAGATGATAGTATCCTCCTAGTATCCTCCTAACCCTGGTACAAAATCGTTAGTTTTCA
>JXWZ01004670.1:0-10835 GCA_000956215.1 Anopheles farauti No. 4 | reverse complement strand
ACACAAACCGAATGGAGGACGATCGAGATTGGCTTCACAGTCAATTGAACGATCGATGCAACAAAGTCAATCTCGGTGCTCATCGGTGATGATTCAACAGTTCTTTCCCGTCTTTAACGTTTCAGGGGGCCCTTGATCTTGATAGCAGCGAGTGCAGAAGGAGAATGGATCAGATATGTTGCGTTTATTGTTACTATTCAATTAATTGCGAGCCATTGTTCGATATCGCCGCGAACCGACGGGAGGTCACCATCGGGAGACTTCAAAGTCACCAATGTGTTTCTAATCCAAGCGAATCCGATATCTTATCGATCTCATCCACCAGGGTGCCGGGTATGGTCTTCGTACTACAACAGCGTCGGGCTGGAGCGTCTTCGTAGGACAAGAAATGATCGTTCCAATAGGTCGTATATCTTTCCTCTTAGACAGGAGAAGACCCAAGACCACATTCACCGCTTTACTCTCCCCAATCGCTGAGTTTCTTTCAAAGTGTATAGTCCAAGGTGATCTGACGTAGTAGAAATATAGTTGCAGCTACTTTTAAGGTTGGGCGCTCATTGGGAGTGTGATAAAATACGGTAGAGCACCATCATTGCGCGTGCCCACATCTTCGGGGCATTTCAAATTCAATGCGCTATGATGCTTACTGCAACTCTGTCGATGCAAGATTCGCCTCCGGCGGGCGTGCAAACATCCCACAGTCTTTTCAGAAGCAAAACTCGCGATCATCCATCAATCTGAGTCGGGTATGGTACTATTGTCGATTGACGATTCAGCTTCGCTCCTCTTATAGTGGGTGGATGGAACCCCGGAAGCGCTGGAAACGGTTTATGCCCAGAAGCGATAGCTGCATCTTTCTGATTTCTTTCTCTTGAATGAATCAGTTTTCAATACGACATGAAACGCGGCGACGCCACTGAAGAATAATGGCTCATAGCAAACATACATAAAACAGGTGAAATGGTCCTCAGAGCTGCTTTATTTATGTCGCTCTCCCGTTTTGGGCATTGCGCGTAACGATGTAATGATATAATGCGAAATGCATCCGACAGCTGGATCATGTGCTGTACGGAAACAGAAAGAATATTCAACTTTGCGTGGCTATAAGTGCATTTTCCCACGCTAACATCCGTTTGGATAGCTATGCAACTGGTTGGTGAAAGTTTAGTTCCTCTAGTTCTTCGGACCAAACATAACCCTATTTGTAGCACGCTTATCCGATCAACGTTTTAACCTCATCAGGACGCGATTTGTTCCCCCCAAAGTCCAGTAATCTCATTAAGATCCAAAAATCTCCGAGATTTGTTACCGTGATAGGTTTGTCCTGTGCCCCATTAAAACGTACCAGCTTTTATCCGACAGATTTTCCACCTTTTCGTCACCGGAGCGGGCAAGATTATTTTATTTAACATCGCTCACCGTCTGGCCTAAAATGACCGAAATACCTCGAAGAATGCAGCTTTTTGGGAGGCGGCGGTTGCATTCCCTTCGCTGCGGGTGTGGAAAATTATATTATTTCTTTCGCTCGTGATCCACCCGCGATGGTACGCAGCGTGAATAAGTCAATTTTAAGGGTGAAGAGGTGAAGAAGATGAAGCGATCGCCGAAAAACAAGTTGTGAATTCATCGCAGCGGGATGCCCTTGTCTCGGTCGCTGGAAGCCGAGGATGTCAGTAGCCAGTGACAGTTAGTAGACAGCTAACAAGGTACTTAAATCCAGCTTGTTTGGAAGATGTTTTACGAAGCGGGAAAAGATGGTGGATCGCGAGCATTTCATCGCTGGGAAAAGCGAGCGCAGCGCGTTTTGTTATTTCGGTTAAATGGCTCCACTGCACAGCAAGACATTCTGCTGGGCTTTGGGCTGTAAAGATGCAATAAAATTCATTTGCTGGAAACTGCATTCAGACAACTTCAAAAGGCCAACCGAATGGAGGTCGAAGGTGTTGTAAAAATCGAACACATAAAATTGGGATTCTCGACCTGAACTCACACCGCCAACCGTCATCGAATCATCAATCGCTTCTTCATAGAAACCTCAAGATAAAACTAACCGTTACAAGACTCAACTCCAGTAGGCAGCACGCCAGCACGGCAGCAGCAAGCAAAGTGCAGTGGCACGGTGCAATAAAAGGAAAACACAATCGCTCCCAGGGTAATAAAACTAAATGACTACAAAACGGTAAAAACGGAGCAACCTTCTTCTCTGCTATTGGTGGTGCTCGATCACAAGATGCACACAAAATGTAGGTGACATTCGCTACTGTCGGAAAGCGGTGGTCTTTTGCACTGGCTCAGGAGATACGATCGATTTGGAGCCCTTTTACTTCTCAGGCGCTGCTGCTGCTCCTACTACCGCTTGGAACATCATCAGGGTACTCATTAGCTGGTGCATTAGAAAACAATAATCACAGGGGGCCGACTAGTTCGACACAGAAGTCCTCTTGGCATGGTGTGAGTGAGACGGTGTGACACGCCAACACATCGGCTCGTGGAACCATCAAGTGAAAATGGACGCTCTAATCGCTTGCTGCTCGTAAAGATTGAACAATGTTTCACGTTGTCTAGAGCGTGCAACAGTTTTCTAGAGCAAATTGCCTTCGCCCGAAAATATCTTGGATTGCGGGTTCCGAACGTGAAAGATCACGTCCCTGTGCCCGTGTGTTGTTTGTCTAGCACCCCAAATCCACCCGCTTCGAACCCGACGAAGGGCTAAAAGAGCAGCCAAGATGGATTTCGTTTGATCCAAGACAGATGGAGGAGAAAGTTTTGTTTCATTTGGAGACAGTTTTCCATCGCTCGGCCCACTGAGAACGCTGGTTTCTTTTCGCTGCGAGATGTAAGGGTTTGGGCCGCCGGCAAAGTCTTGCAATTGGGGTTGATTTGATGGCGCAATACAAAAAAACGGATCTGCATAAACTCCACACCGGTCGATAGCACACTGAAAGAATTTTTAATGCCCTTTCGGTGTTTGCGTTGCGTTCGTTTAGTATACCCACAAACACACACCACACATGTGTACCAAGAACACTAACGTCTGCAAGCAAACATAACCCTTTCGCCGCCGCACATGTATGAACAGCGACTCCAAGCGTTAGATCTTTACCCGTTTTCCTTCATCTACCGTCACATCCAAGGGGGAAAGGAAACATGTGCGGCTGAATACATAACACCGATTTGGCAGCATGTGCACCGGGGCAGAAACTGAAGTAGGAAACAAATGAAAACCGACCCACTAAAGGCCAATCTAAGCGAGGGCGAGCGACGAGCATGCGGGAAAAAAAAACGCGGAGCACTTTACATACGCTCGATGTAAATTTGTAAACATAAGCGTTTACAATTGGATCATTTATTGTAAACAGTCGGAGGTTTTCAACACACCCTGCTCCTGCTCCGACACGACGATCGTTGTGTTCTGATTTGCCTTGCTTCATTCATCGCCGGCTACGAGCCCAGCGCTAGCTACGCGGGAGGCCACAGCCGATTGTGGTGATTTAATTTAATATGCCCGGTCCGCGCCCGGTACGAGATTTGATGCAAAACATACTGATCGTTTGGATAAAAACAAGCAAATTTGCAATATTTACAGACAGAAAAGGGATAGCGGATACCAACCACACTCACAAACTCCGCTGCAAGAAAAGGGTCGATTTGCTAATTTGTGTTCGATCCGATCATAGTACAAAATGCTACAATGTAGTCGTAATCTGAACGAAATGATCTACGGTATGGCACGAAGCAACGTGGCTGCGTGACATAAAGCGCAATTGAAATATCATTGGTTGCATTGTGCAGTTGGACGGGAGAAATAAAAATTATGTTTATTAAAACGATTTTAAAAATAATTGACTGCTTCAAACATTCAAGCGAACGTGCTTAACGCTTCTTTCGTAATCTAATAACATGAGGTAAAACCCTTAAGGAATCCAAGAGGAACACAAAGATAGAAAACAGCATACTGCACCGGGTGCATTATGCGGAAATATGTCGACCGACCACGTCCCGTTCCGGCGCAGGTGAATATTCATTCACGGCCATTAATCACGTGCCACGCTCAAGCTCATAATTTCTGTTGTTATGCAACACCGAACGAAACAATCGAAGGAAGTGTTGGCCGATGTAGCTCGTCTCGCCGGGAGTTCTCGTCGATTCGATTCGAATGCAATTATTTCACTCAACCCGAATGACGAATCATAAATTTGAACGCAATTGAAAGAAAACAACCCTTCTCCCTTCTATCGTGAAGAATATTTTTGGAGCCAAAATCCAAATCGATGTTACGCAAGTACCGAAATACCTAATTTCCGTTCGACGCTCGGTTGTCGATCAAGGCTCAATTATTTTGCCAAACATTAGTGTATGCGGAACGGACACTTCTCGATTGGAACTCGCTTATCCTTCTCGGACTCGTCACCGTTGGAGCGCGTCGGTCGACGTAACATGTTGGCGGCAACATCGACAAGATCTCATGAAACATTTCGTGCCATTTCCGTAAAACAACACAACACAACAACGACTACGACGAGCGGAAAAGGGTCGCCCCTCCGATGATGCTGTTACGTACCCGTGGCTAATAATCGATAATTTCCACATGCAACACAGCAATCATCAGCTTAACGCTAAACGTGCACAACTCGTGGGGCCGTCTTCTCGCCACCCAGAAGCCTCCCCCCCTTCGAGAAAGGTGGAGGGGTGTCGTAGGGTGAAATGCTCACTCATTCTGTCAGCATAGCTCCCATACAATAACAAAAGGACACTGCTGCCGCTCGAAAACCAATATTTTGCTTTGCCAGTGTTTTATCTGTCTCAAATTAAAGGTTCCCGCCCCGAAACTAAAGGGCAAACACGGACACAAACCCAACGGAAGCCCTTTTGTGTAGGGCTTTAGGCCAGTAGTCGGCTCTTGCAAATGAGCCCTACCATAAGTGGTGAAAATATACACCGATTACACCGAACTCCAGTCAGCGCGGTCACCACCGGGAGAAGCGATACACAAATTTCCAGTGTAAAAACAACACACAAACCCCTTGCGCTTCATGACTTGAAGCTTGTAAAAACGGAACCGACACATGACCCTAGCCCTGGCGGGTGACTCCGGTGTGTTTGAAGAAGGGCGCGCGCGCGCACACACATAAACATTGCGCTTTCTCCACGGGTTTTTTGTTCGCTTTACGCAAGAGTCCCGCCGAGAGTCCGAGAAGACAATTATCTTCCGAGCATCGCCGGTCGTTGTCGGATCTTTTCGGACGTTGTTGCGTGTGAAAACCTACTTGCCCGTACTTTAATTAAGATAAACAGTGAGCAAACTGCATTTCCCACCTTCGTTCCTCTGCTGGAATGTCTCCACCAACTCGAATCTTCACGTGAAAGGAAAACACGTGTATAAAGCAGCATGTGATGCGTCTCCCCCAAAAGACCGATAACGTACGCAGCATCACTCTCGTGCTTAATCGATATTTAAATTCCTGTTACTATCTTCAGCCACTTCTCCAGATTCAATCACTGATTGAGTTGTTTATGCTTCGGGATGTGAGTTTTCCCATGAGCAGTACAGTATGCGGCGCAGCTCTAGTAACTGTTGTAGCGCGTGAAGCTCTCCAGCTGCAAAAAAAATCGCTTCCCAACAGTGCATGCATTACATAAACATTTAATTAAATAAACGTGTGGCGTCACTCGCATCAGGTCGTTTGAAGGTGTAATAGGTCCAGTGACCAAAAAAAAAAAGAAAGTTTTCTTTGATTTTCGATTCAGATAGGTGCTGTAGACCTCATCACCACCTCCGCACATTACACAATCCTCAGCTGGGTCGAAAATATTATAAAAAAAAAACGGACAAATTTATCAGCAAAACCGGAACGCTGGCGGTGGTGCGTCAAATTGTTGAAAACAATTCGTAAATTATAATTATCACTCTAATACGCTAAAAGACTATCATCATCACCCGCAAAAGCCCCCGTTTTGTTGGCACCCTCCGGATGTGCCGTTGCATCATTTTGCAACGATTTTCCGCTCGCCACAGCCACAGTGGGTCTGTGATTGTTTTTCGATTTTCCCTCAATTTCTTTACCACCCGCAGAAAAACGGATGAAAATTTATGGTAATTATGGAGTGTGTTAAAAATTATCATCTCCCAAAAGTATCATCATTTTGCACAGCCTTGGGGGAAGCCATTGCGTCACAAAATTGCGATATGATGATGGTGGGTAATGAAAAATCAGTTACCGGACAGGAAAACATTTCATTACTAGGCACATTTCCGATTATCAATTACCGCCAAACCCGGAGGGCATTGGTATGAAATTATTTTCTTATTTTTCATGAAATTACATGAGTTACGTAACTACGGCTAAAATATTAGTTATTAAAACAGTAATCCACGCTTTATGGACGTTCACTATCAAAAACGATCATCTTTGACTTGCCCGCTCAGCGAAATTTATAGCCAAACCAAAGTGGAAAAGCGATGCTCACCTGAAATGAAAGCAGGAAAATAGAAAGAAAAAAAACGTTAATCCCGGTTGCTCATGTCGATCTCGTGTGTGTGTGTGTGTATGTGTGTGTGTACATGGGGAGAAGTTTCACGAACATATAACTCATCGGATCCGCTTGAATCTATTTCCTTTCTATCACACCGCCTCCTTCCTGTTGGTTGGAGTTCCTGAAGCACTCGAATAGGTATCGATTTCCAACCTTCCTCTTATAAACACACTTCAAGAGCACGTTCATTCGAGTGCTAAAAAACAGCGGAAAGTGAGCCCCGGAAGTCGGGACGCTACGTTGATGGACGACGTGCGAAAAACCATAACATATTTTGCGCTCACAGCAACCATTCATCGTCGTGCTGGCTGGCTGGCTCATCGATCTCGACACCGATCTTAGGGTTCGGTCGCCACCTACCACACGATGTGGAATATTCGCCCGTAGGGCCAAAAAAAAAAGAACACGTAACATAACCTCTCACTCAAGCAAGAAGCGAAGCAGCGCACCCAGAGATCGAACTAGCATCCCACGGATTTCGTCTTCCTTCTGTGTAGTACGGAAAGTAGCTCGTAGTTGGTAGGTACAGGAAAGAAATAGAGCTTCTGGGCTACCTTTCGTTAGCTGCCTATCGCCGTTAATCGATCGCAAAACCGATCGGAAAAACGGGTAGGCGCGCGCTCTATCGTACTCCAACATACGACGAGGTGTAAATTTACGAAACATCTCCATAAGGGAAAGGAGTAGCGACATGAACATAACGTCCAGAAGCTTGATCCTATCGGTAAAAGGTTCCCCTTTCGGGAGAAAGGCATTTTAATTTACATCCACCGCACACCAGGGATCCAGAGGTTTTCGCCAATTATGAAATTCTATACGACAAATCGCTTTAAACGAAAGCGGTAACGTGCACATCGACCTTATGGATCCAGGGCGCTCGAGACCAAGATAGTGCGATAAGGTAGGCACCACGACACATGTGGTATGGGAAAACGACATGGGCTTTAACATGAGCCGTGGCAGGATCGGAAGATCTGGTCGTTCATCCCACATCCTGGTTTTCAACACACCGGTACATATTCAGTAGCATTGGAGAAGTTGTTTCACTCGGAGCCACCCACTAATCCATGTACTACAGATCTAGCTGTGGTGGGATGATACAACGTCTTTCCAATCTCCTAACAAGCGTGTATAGCGCACATTTATACAGAAACTCTTGTGTTCCGGTGGCTCTTGTACTTCTTTCCCGAGCAGGAAGAGCGCCGTAATCAATCACTCCGATCGATCTCCTCAACTCGTGGGATGTTGTTATGATTTTGTCATGGAGTTTCCGCAAACAATACATTTCAATCAAACCCAACATCCGCTTTTTTCGCACAAATAGAAAACCGAAACGAAAACATCTCTTCACCACACCAACATCGCATTCGCAAAATGCTTCAGCAAACCTCATTGACGCCTTATTCTATTCCGTCTCGTACTACATTCCGATCACTTTCACGCTCGACCGCGCTCTTACGATCTTAAAGGGTCGCGCGATTGATTCGTTTTTCATGCGCGACTTCAAAACAAACTCCAACTTTCAATCGCTCATTCATGATCGCGGTACACATAAGTATGGCCAAAACGATGGAGTCGATTTTGCATCGCAAACTGAACCACCAGCCAGCCTGAATGTGGTGGAGTTGGTCGAAAAATTTCACTTCATGCTGATGAGAGAGTGATTGAGTATTTGGTGTGGAGAGGAAGGTCCGAAAAGGGAAACTGAAACGAACCAACGCGCGACAACGCGGCACATTGTAATTGGATTGACTTTTTTCCCTCAGGAGGGACTGCAGCCTGCTGAGAGCGTCCCGACATAGCCAGACGTCAGCTACACAATCAATAATTGAATAATTTCCATAACAAACTCCAGTGTCGCTAGGCGGTTTGGAACATTGCGCGCGATGACTCGCGATCATTGATATGTGTAATGATATGGAAATCACCTAACATGTTCTATGCAGAGTTATGTTAAGTAGATGTCGAAATCAAATCCATCGGGAAAGCGAGTCTATGTCGTTGAATAATCTATGCATATGCGAAAAAGTTGAGTAGTGGCCCAAAGCCTTGTGCCAAATACAGAAAAATAATTGAATAATGGGCTAAATTATTCCCAAAAGGAATGGACATCATCTACAAGCGCGCTTCAATCAAACACAACACTAATCATTAAGATTGTTTCTGAGGTCTAGACTGCAATAAAGAAAAAAAATCGTTTTTCCTGTTGAGTAACAAGATCTTTCCAAGTTCTCTTCAATTGAGGCCAAATCTTGACCGAAAGCCTCGGGCAATATCTTGACTTCCTTTTAAATGGTTTTTCAACAACACACCAGAAGGGTGCACTGTTTGCAAATCACATGGAGTAAATGAATGCCTCACTGCCTCCTGACACACGCTGTGCTCGGTGCTCCAGAGCCAACAAAACTCCCTCAGGCTTTAGCGAGGTCACACCTCCTGAACCAACCTTTACATTTCCAACAGTTCCTCTTGCAAACGAACCTAACCTCAACCTGACGATGATACCCGGGTAATGCCCTGCGGTTGATTCACCGTCGGTATCTGCTAGGAGATCTAGGCAGAAGTGTAGGGTGGTTTAATAATATGTTGTGACTTTGCGTAGTTTTATCCCCTTCTTACATGCAATCTCCTTGTGGCTTCAAACGAGCAAGGAGTGTGTGACTTCACACCAATCGAACAAACCCTTTTTTTTGCGAACAAATCTAGGTGCAGTCGCCGGCAGCAACACCTGCCTCGTGAATAATAACACAACTTTAATGAGAGCCACCACAGTAACAATACGATTCCGCTTCCAATCGGTGAGCTATTGAGCCACAAGCAATTGCAACGATTGCAACACCATTTAGTCTAACCACCAGGACGACGACAAACACTGCTGAAGGAGCTAGATGTTCGAGCCCCGGAAGCAGGCACGCGGCTGCAGTGTTTGCCATTGTGCAATTATGCACACCGATGTGTAATCGACATGACTTGAGGTACCCATTGGGCACGAACTTTGATCGTGATTGACGTCATTATCGGCGACTATACCTGCAGGGGAGCATCAATCGGGGTAGCATTTGGGTAGGTTAAATACTTTTTTTTTGTATGATGGTTAGTCTCGCGGGATCTTGATAGGTTGAGTTCATTTCTTATTTTTCCTAACGTTAGACGTTAGATACCTAACAGTACTAAAGTATCAACAAGCATACTGTGATTAGAAATGAATCAGAGCCGCCTGGAGTACAGAAGGAGCGATGCGCAATCTCCAGCAACCGGTTCCCGTTTTAATTAATTGCCGAACCTCCGACGTGCCAGAGGTTAAAAGGGCACCTACCAACGAGCTCGCTATCCGAACTGGAACGTTCGTTCCCCAGGTGTGTTCACAGCAAGAAGAAAGTCGATCCACGGAAGTCGTGAAACCAATCTTCCACACCGCGCAGAAGCATGAAAGGCATGAACAGGCGTGCGCGAGCCTCCCTTCACGGAGAGGCAAACAGCAATAAAATTAATTATTCAACTACTGCCCTGACTTCTAACCTTTGGTTAGTTTGTCTTGCTGTTGGTGTTGTTTGCCAACTCGTTTTTTATGAGTGGGAAGAACAACGAACATCGAAAGGTGCAACACATCCCACTGAGCATCGTTCCGATCAAATAAAAAACCAAACACGTGAAGAAAGAAATTTCAACTACTTTATTGCACACAGCGACCGCGAATCTTCATGACAACACGTGAAACAAAGTTTGCCGCACCGTGGAAAATGTATGAACACATACGCTTCCTTCTTTGGAACTCTTGGGAAAGCGCGACAGAAAAAAAGTCCCGTGATAATCTAAAGGGCATAAATGATGATTTTATCTTCACTCCGGTGGGTTCACCGTGCTTTAATCCCCACCACATGAGACAAAGCAAACAACTCTTCCCCCGTTTTGGGTTAAGTAAACACAACCACCGGGTGGAAATCTATTAGAATCTAAAGAGTTGAACCGTGCGACCTCCTCCTGGCACGGCTGGAAGTGTGTGTTGTTTTTTCGCGCACTCCGCTTATTGCATAAACGCTGCAATAAACCATGGTCGACTGGAGCGCTTGATCGAGGCACCGATCAAGATGTAATCTTGCACTCGCGCCGCATGGGAAAGTCTGGAGTAAAAAGGAAGGAAAAAAAACGCACCCAGAAGGTGGTCTCAGGCGCGATTTGTACGACGTTGCAGTGCTACAGCTCCACTTTGTTCTTCGCAAAAGGGGCCCCCTTTTTTAGTCACTTTTCGTAGAAAGTCAATGAAACTGGCGCGCCATATTGTTTCAGCATGCACGTGAGCA
>JXWZ01004661.1:0-33364 GCA_000956215.1 Anopheles farauti No. 4 | reverse complement strand
ATGCAGGCAAATTTGTTCCGTCCAACGACCCGAGGCAGTGCCACCACCAGTTACCGACCTAATCCGGGTTCACGTGAATTTCTTCCCGGCGTGTACAGAGAAGAAGAAAAAAAAAAACGCTACCGTCCAGTAGCATCCAAAATAGCGAGGATTTCATCCAATCATCATGATTAGGCAACAACGAGAACCCTTTTCCGGCCTGCGGGCGTCAAGGGACCCCTTGACGAGAGCAAATCAAACCGATTGAAGTTCATTTCCCGGTCTAGCCGAAACTAGCCTCCGGTCTTCAAGATGCAAAAGATGTTTCGCTCCGCTGGAAGAACCGGGGCGCGTTGGAGATTTGTTGCTCCAGCAACACTCGCCTGGAGTTTAAACTTGTTTTGAATAATTCTGTCTAATGATATGATTACAGATAATTTCACTGCTTGTTTTGTGTTCTCCTCTCCCTCCGGACCTCCGCTCGCTGGTTCCCGTACTGGTCTCGGTACGGGCGGGCGCTGTTATTCCAGCCAAAAATTACGAGCAAACGATTGAGCAACCAAAGTTCCGGCGATCAAACCTTAACTCCTTCGACGGCCGCAAGCAGATCTTGCTAGCTGCCTGCTAGAGAAAACGAGTACGAGGAGTCGAGAAGTCTGTGTTTCGAGTCGAGAGTTCATGAATCGGGCGAAAATGATAGTAATTACACATGATTGGGTGCCTAGACGGAGCGTCGCAGTGTGCACGCTCGAAAAAAAAGGGAAGGGTGCTCGAGGAAAATTCGAAGTCTTCGGCCAAACAAACTAGCGCAACAACAACAACAACGGCAGCAGGAATAGCAAAAAAAAAAAAAAAACGCGTCGGTCGGAAATCATTGCTTGCTCATCACATCGTCATCGGTCCGTGTTTGGCTTCTGTGGAGCATTTGGCGCTTTCTCCTTTCTGCCTTCCCTTTCGGGCGATCGTGGTTCCCCGGGCGAACGCTATGGGGTCGTTATGGCTCGTTAGGTACGGATTATGGTCGATTTATGCTGTGCTGTAATTAGCGGAAGCGAAGTTAACTCTTCGCTTCTTTCCAAGCCCAATTTCCAATCCAGCGCTGCTGTGGCCCGTTGGGTTCGACCGCTCGCCTATCGTGCTTTGCTGCGCGCGTGCAAGTTTGACCAATTTTCCTCAGATAGCGAACCGTTCTTTCTGGCTTTCTGCTTTGTGGCGCTGTTCTCCGGAATAGTTAGCACCGGTTTGCCAACGAGCTACGGCAGACGGTTCCCTCCGTGACCGTTCAATTCTCATCGACTGTGCTAGTTTACCGATCGCGGTTCGAAAATTAAAGAATATTTCAATAACATTACGAGATTTCTGTTAAAACGGGGAAACATTAAATTCAAAAGGCAAGAAAATGTATTTCCTTCCATTCCGAAAGCGGATCATTTCTTTGGGCTTTTTATGAGAGCCCAAAACAACATCCTTTTTTTCTTCTCTGTTGCGCAAACCTAACCTTTCTCACTGCAATTACGTAATTACAGTTTTGCGCGATACATGGAAAGAAACGCTGACGCGAATAGTTTTGTGAAAGACGAAACCCGCCTGCCTGCGGGAGTCGGATCGTGTTCGAAATGCCCGGCGTTTACTACGACATTTGACACCGAAATCGGCCACCAGCTGTGCGTTCCGTTCGGGGCGGGATTATTGTTGTTGTTACTGACTGCCTCCAGCCTTTGTGTTCCTGCCTTCCGCCCAGCACAACCCGGCGAAGGATATTCATTGTTTTGCTAATGCTCGCTTAATGTTTGCCGGCTCTTCTTTTAGCGGCGAAGTTTCGCGCCAAGGATCGTTCTGTATATTTAATTTCATTTCCTTTCCGCGTGCTTGCATCTTTGCCCCTCGAGGATCGAGAAATTATTGCTCCAAAAAGGCTGGACAACCCAAAGCGCTGGATGCCCAAAGTGTTTCCTCGCCCGATCCCGAGCTTGCTTTCATCGCCTTTTCTGCCTTGTTACACACCTCGCGCTTGTGCAAACATCTGCATCCTTCACGGCTCGTTACCACCGGGCTCCCGGTTCGACCTCGACGATGCTCCTACAGCTCGGCAGAATCCTCCATCTCCCGGGTGCCCGGGTGGAGAGAATTATTATTCCTATTTCCGCTTGCAGTTGCATCGTTTTCGTCGGGCTTCTCTCGTTTTCGCTCGTTTGCGATTACTTTTGATATATTTATGATGAATTTATATGGCCAATATTTCTTCCCCGTCCTGCTCTGCAGCGGGAGAGGGTCGTTTACTGCTGCGCTGCCGCTTTTGGACATCACCCAAAAACGGTCCGAGTGCGAGTATATTGTGTGGATGCGGAAGGAGCTGCCGGGGAATTTGTTGAGCGCCTTCAGCGTTTTTAGCGTGGGTCCAGTACACTCCTCAATCATCTTCTTGGGACGGTATTTTTTTTTTTCTCGACCGTTCCTTTCCGGCCAGCAGCTCGATACTCTCGATCCTCCCGGCACACCGCGTCATGATCATCGTCGTCATCATCAGTAGCATCGTTGGTGGCTGCTTTGTGGTGGTGGTGGTCATAAATATTGTCGGCTTGTGCCCTGGAGTCGTCTTTTTTTTGCGACGTCCCGTTAAAGGAATCTTGCCCATGCGAGAGGCTACTACACTTTCGGTGATTGGCCACCTTCGCATCCTGATTTTCTGCAGCATGCTATGCAGTTTTGTTGCTCATTTTGTTTTTTTTGGTGCGTTCGGTGTGAAGGCAGTGTTGGTTTAAAGCGTCTCCTAGTCCCGCGCTGGCTACCGAGTCTCATATTTTATATTTGCCAGTTAAAATTTATTAGACTGTGTTGTCTTTGATTTTTTGCCGGTTTGCTGTTGCTTCACTAACCGTAAGTTAAGACGCCCGTTTCGGGTGGTGATACGAGCAGGAGCTAAATTTCCGTTTACGACAGACGCAGTCCGGTCTCCGGTTGAGTGTTATAAACAATTTCCCCAATAAAATCTGATTGCATCCAGCGTGGGCCAGAGAAAGGAAAATGCAAATAAATCGCAATCACTGCTACATTGTACTGCGTTTCAGAAGTAGTTGCAACACTGTTCGAATTTTCTTATAGTTAGAACAAAATTCTCAACGCTTGTGTTTGTTCCTTCGCCAAGTAAAGTTATGCAAACGAACAGGTTTCATGAACGAAGAAAAAAGCAGCTTCCTAGATAAACGCAAAACCGACACTTTGAGCGCGGCAAATTTCGCAAACAGCGTCGCATTACCCTGCTCCATCCAGCTGGGAACGCCGAACAGAGCGACAAAGGACTTTCACGAGCCCGCTGAACGTGATTTATTTCAAATTAGTTTTCTTCACTTTTCACTTCACGCGAGCGCGAAAAGAGAGCGAAATCTGCGATCAGGCAGACCAAAGCGGCCGGGTGCGGTCATGATCATGAAAAATGTTCCCCGTTTCGGATTCGTTTGTGCCGAAAGCATCCTTTTTACAGCGTTGAAGTGTTGGTGTTGGTGGTTGTGGGGAGGTGCTATCAGACGGACGCAATCAAGTCTTTTTCAAATATTTATAACACTTTTACGGTTTTTTTGTACAAGGGAGTTCGGTGCCATTCAGCACGACCAAACTAGAAGGGACAAAAATGTCACTCTTTGCAAGCGGGAAGGTGTGGAAAGCCTGTCCTGTCCGCAGTGGCATTGCACAGCGAGCGCGACCTCACACATACACACCGAATGAAGCTTCATTGGTGGTTCATGCAGAAGCGATGATATTAAAAGAGAAAACCGAACCAATTCCAACTTTTGACCGAAAATCATAGACAATCCTTTAGTCTGGTTCACGGCACTGGTCGTTACGGCTCCGGCCTCCCTCTTTTGGGGCACCCATAGGAGCCTCTCGGTTCCACGGTTGCATACGGAATGACGTCTGGTAGCTTCCGAAAAATGAGTCCGTTGTACGAGCAGTTGAAGTAAGGATTGTGTCGATTGTGTCTCCGTTTTACCGGCAACGAATTGTCTCGTTGCTCACACCAATACAGTTTGCGGTACGTGCCGGTGTGTGGAGTTGTTTGCGGTCTGGAGCACGAGATGCTTCCCGGGACTCGGCGTTTCTACGGGAATACCGCCGTAAACGGTTGTGTCTGTTTTAGAACGCCTTTTTTTTTTATTTGCCGCAAAGTTTGGTGCTACGGATAGTGAAGCATCCTGTAGACATTCCAATGGTGCATGAGGTATTCCCGTGGTATGGTCTGTTCCCGCACAATAGGCGAAGTTATTAAGTGTAGTGTGGTTATTTATGACGCTTGGATGCAATACGTAGCGTGTGCATGTGTGTGAGCTTGTGTTGCTACTAAAACCAGCCGTTTGCTCCCCGAGCATGCCGATACTATTGCCAGCACGACGACGTACCGTGACTCTACTCAGGACCAACTTCTAGACCATATTCTACAAACCACCAACAGGGGAGGCTCCGCTGGAGTTCATTCGTTTTGCTCCACGTTTGCCACGGACTACGGTCAAACGTTTAGGAGCTCTGCTGCAGAAACCACCGAAGCAAGTGACCGAACGGAGAGCCGAGTTTTTAAAGATTGTCATCCAAGCCCTCTAGAACTACGCGTGTGGAGCACACACATGGGAGAGGACACATCCAAAGTGGGTAGAAAGAAAATAGAATTAACAAAAAGTCTTTAAAACCCATAACCAATAGAGAAGCAATCCTGACCGAGAACAGCCAGATGGCACCGGATCATAAAAAGCAGGTGATGAAGAGACCTCGCCCGGCGAGCGAGTCCACTTTCCGGAACGACGCGCAACTGCTTCGGTAGTCTATGAGCAGAAAAATCTCATAAATGGACTCACGTTTCAGCAATATCCCAACCCTCCGCTGCACCAGATTCCATTATATACCTCCGCCACAATAAAGTAGCGGAAAATGTGTGGTTTATAAGGAAGCGCCACGGGAGGGGTGAGGATAAGACTATTTTAAACTAAATAACAATTTCTGCCATTCTGGCCTCATGTGTGCTTTATGCAATCTACGGTGCCACCACCAATCGTCGGGCAACCTGTCGGGCCTAGAGAGGATGCGAACCGGTGCAGTGGAAACCTATAACTCAGCACGAGATGGCACCAAAGTTCAAAAGGCGGCGGTTGAAAATTTATCGTCCGTGAGATTAAGCCAATGACAAAACGTAAAGCAGAATGTGTTGGAGCCGGGATGGATAGTAGTTATCAAAAAATAAATAAAAATAAAAGCCATACGTTTGCATGTTTTTTGCTGTGTCACACATACCACACTATGGTGCTAAAATTGTACCAAGTACGTTTTAAGATGCAAAATTCCTTAAAAGGACGAAGCGTTTTCGATGCAATATGAATCAATTTGCACAATAAAACAGGAATTGGCCATTCAATACGGACGTTAAGTTATGTGCAATGGCAAGGCGCTGGTGTGAGAACGTTGCGAAAGTGAATAAATAATTACTCCATCACGCAGTCCGCCTACCTTGGGCGCAACTGACCGTCGCGTCATTTCGGGCGTAATTTATTGCACAAGCTTTCTCGATGTTGAATCGCAACTGCTCATGTGTGTGTTTATAGGCGTCTGTTGGCTTTCAGCACATCTCAAGCCCCGGTTTATGGACGGTGTAAAGTGGACGGGAAGAATGACTCTGGCCGGTAACCGGGAAACGGGTAATACCAAAAACCCACGATCGACAGTTACGGGAAGATCCTAAATTATGGTCACCCGTATGCGCTTGCGGTCATTGAAGCGTGCGTTTACACTCTTGCCCAGCAAAGAGGAAAAGAAAAAAACCGGTCAAGGAATGTCAGGCTCGAACGCTTCAGAACCGTGGACAACATTTTATAGCGCAGCGATTGAGCAAATGTCATTATTATTTGATTCGAGCAGCAATAAGACCGAGTGGGCTCAAATCAAAACATAAACAAAAATGGTGTCATGCTCTGGTTGCTGCACGATGACAGCTGAATGTAAAAAAAAACTGTCGGAGACGAAGACGAACCGTCTTTCCGTGAAACAACCGTCCTGCGCGGGATAAAGCAGTTGGTCCCGGTTTTGTCACGGCTCGTCGGTCGGCTTTAATGGTCCCTGATGGTCGTTTGGTGTCATCTCCCCCGTTGATTCCAGCCTCCTGGATTCCAGCGTTTGCAAACGCAAATTTTACGGCCACCGCTGCAAATGAGCGTGCAGGGAAATAAATATGCACACTTTACTGGACACAACAGTTTTACTGTGCCAATTTACGATGCCATTTGTGCGGCGCACAGGGTGGAGCTTTGTGGCGGTTCGGTGCGTCGTAAAATTCGACCATTTACCGGTTTGAAACATGGGAAGTGTAAAGTTTTGTGGAAGTAGAAAAGGTTAACGTTTGTATTGTGTTGCGCTGGACGCGCCATTAACGCAACGGAGAGCGATCGAAAGGGATATTTTGCCACACGACTTCGCAGGTTTTATTTATCGAAGCAGCTCGAACGATCACTTTTCATTTGCATAACGAGTGCGAACGCATTTTTAATCGTGTTTTTGGATCAATTTTGTTGATTAGGAGTTGTCATTGTGAAACCGGGAGTCGAACGGTTGGGTTCCGAATGGTAATCGATAGTGTAGTTTAAAATTTAATCGGCATTGAATCTACTCTTTCTTATTAATTGTGATCCTTAAAATAGCTTTTATTGTCTAATTAATTTTACCCAAAACAAAGTGGAGATTAAATCAAAATGCAACAATATAACGTCTTAAAACTCTTCTCCTGGCATTAACGCTCCGTCGCGACCCTCATTTCCACCTTCTGATTCCAGTTCTGCGACGTTATTATCGCACAAAAGTGGTTGCGCAATTACGTAACTATTTACACTTTCCTCGTTGGGTCGTTGCGTGCGTATTGCATGGTGTAACTTTCCCCCAGACATGAAAAAAACGACGCGCGATGAGAAAAAAAATCCTACACCGACCGAATCCTACCGAGGGATCCTTGTTTGCACAATAGCACACCGAGCGTAAGGATGCAAAATTTATTGCCGTTAATGCATGCGGCGTGTGACGTTATTATTCGCCCCGGCGCCGACGGATTTCATATCCGGCGGCCCGAAAACGAGTTGCTCGCACGGCTTGCCCGGCACGGCTGAGCCCTCGCAAGTGGGCTTTCGGTGATTAATTCCACCGATCCGTGCACAAAGTGCATCCTGCGCAGCACCCCTCGTGCACGCTTGTTTTGCTTTTTTGGCGTAATGAGCGGGGTGTGTGAGTGCTTTGGTGGTGCTGGGCGTTCGCACGTGACCAGCCATGCAATGTAAACAGACGGAGTAGAAGGGAACATAAAAAAAAACTGCGTGCGGATCACAAATCATTCCCGGCGTGGTTTACCAACGGCTTTAGTGACGCCGGTTGCTGTTTCACACGTATCGATGGTAACGAGTGGGAAAGAAGCGGTCTAAGTTTTCTCGGATGAGAAACATTGTTGTAGCCCAATCAAACGTCCTTTTATTAATTCTCTCTCGGGATATGATTGTCTGCAGCACTTTAGGACGAAGAATTCGTTGTGGATTACAGGCTTTGAAGACGGGTTGTCGCATTCGAAGTTCAGTAATGTTGCTTGAACTCTAAATTCTTTGAAAATCTCTTTTAATAACAAAACCCTTTATTGTTCATTTTTGTTAATTAAGCTGACGAATCTACCTAAAAAGCGAACACTTTGACTGTGAGTGATAAGCAAAATTTCATGCCATGCTGCAAACACAAACCATCAAAATCTCGATGTCTTTGCTGTAAATGCAGGTGTTTGGGAGTAAGGCAATTGTTCATGTTTGTTGCTGTGCTAAGTACTTAAAATCTGCAGAACCTGCTCCTCCGTAGATAACAAATTGGGTCACAAACAGGTAAGACACAGTGCACCAGAAACAACACCGCACAAGGTATGTCAACTGAAAAATGAGCAGCCGCTTCCATTAGCATTATTTACCTTGCTGAACACGCCAGAAACGGAATTCGTCTTCCGAACGGAGGAAAAAAAAACAATACGCTCACAATACCTTAAACATGGCTCGACATGGCTCCTCCTCGTTCAATCATCCCTAAATGGGACAAGCGAACGAGAGACGTATACATGTGCTTCTCAGCTGCCAATCATTGTGAAAGCATCCAGCTACTAGCGCTCTATCACACACACACATAGTAGCACAAAAGCAATATTACATAATTTTTCACTTGGCTTTGTGGCGCATATGTTTCTGGTGACGAGCAGCAGCGGAGGATCGACGGCCCGAAGTGATCGGAAGATGTACCGCCCGTCACATCGTACATCGAGCCCGAGCAGCGCATTGCTACGGATGCGTTTCCGGAAGCGGAACCTATCCCTTCACCTATCGAGATACTGTTAGCTCCACATGCGAGATTTTGGAAGTTTCACCCGGCGGCGTATTAATATAAACCATCACCTTGGCCGGTATTGGGTTGCGGGTGGCGTGGCGTGCTAGGAAATGAGAAAATTCGTAATGAATTTCTTTTGTTTGCCAGGTTGTTTGTGTGTTTGTTTGCTTGCTCGGCTGTTTGTTTGACTTTCTATCATCATTTTCACGAGCTGGCGGGGAAGTAGCCGGTTTCCAGTCGTACATGCGCCAAGATTAAGTGCGACAGGCCCGACCCGACCCGACAGGCCCACCCTCCGGAACCGAAATTCGACTCGCCTCGTGCCCGGTGGTCCGGAAGTAGCTCCATCGGGCCGCAGATGCGTGTGTGGTGTATAAATTGAGCGACTGATAGCGAGCGGTTTGGGCCCGGAACGCTTGCAACCATTTATTTCCCCGAGGCGCGCGAGAAGTAATGCCCTTTGCCGGAATAGGAGAAGCCGTACGACACACACACGCACGCACACAAAGACCCGGTGAAGGAATTGGAAGCACCGGGAAGGATATTTTACTGTTGCTGAGCACCCGAGCACGGGGCGATTCCTGAGTCCGCCTCGGCGTTCGCTCGGTGCGTCGTCTGCATCGAACAGTAATTACGGACGATAGGAGCGGGAAACTTTGTCCGATCCGGTTACTTCAATTCGCATTAACCGGAAGGAGGCAGGAGAGTTTTTGGGGGGGAGAGTTTAACGAGGGAGTTTTCTGGTCCTCGCCGTACCGGACCGGCGCGTGGAGTTGCGGAGAAATTAGTGTCATTAAACTTTTTCCAAGTATTCTAATTACTTTCAACCGAAGTGAAAACCCGTCGAACGAGGAGACAGTCGCGAGGGATGGAATGCGCAAAGCTTTCCGCGCGAAATCATCACTGAGATATTCGTGTGGGTGCATGTGAATGGGTCCCCGGATTCTCAGACATGTTTTAAAAACAAAATGCCACACTGCTACATTTCTGTTCGCCGTCGTTTAGAACGTCTGAGAGAATAAATTCAGTCGTTCGGGTGATGAATGGAAGTTGCACTAACCTGCGTGAACTAAAATAAAATACTCCTCGACACATTGGGTCTTAGAAGGCAAGTGAAGCCTTAGAGACGATAAGTTACCGAAACCTGCACAAAATTCGTTGAAAATTAGACGCATATGCGTCAAGTCCGTCCATCGAGAAATTAACCTCCAGTAGGTGCACTCTCCATAACAAGCTTGTCGCCTTCGAAAGGTGCTTATCCAGGAGGTAATGCGATATTTGGAGCTCAATAGCAACAGAATACCTTCCACGTGGTGTTATAAATTTTGTAATCTTATTAACGTTTGGCGGATAAATTACGCTCCGAGTACGCTTCCATCCACCGATTGTCCATGTTAGCAAACTCACCTGTAAAGAGAAAGGAAAAAAAGAGCATAAAACATCACATTAGTTTAACCGCGGCAGAGCTATTGAGTCACAAATTTGAACAACTCTCGTTAGCAACATGATGCAATCGCTATATATTGATTTCAACCGAAATAACTTCTGCGTCCGCCACCGCGCGGTACGGTAGTTTGAATTTGAATGAATCGTTGAAAATTTGGTACGTATTGTGCGGATGTGTGTACACAACATCCGCATCCGATAGCGTCACGTCACGCCCGTGCGGGACACGGGTGCGGGAATACATTTCCTAAATCGCGATTGCATCCATTTGCACGTTTGCACGGTGATGCACGTTCCCGCGGGTACCAGATGCGCCTGTCGATGCGCTTGCTAAGCCGGCATGGACAAGGTTTAGCATATGGGGAGAAAAAAAAAGAAACTTTTCGACAATCCTGCACTGTGTGCACCGCATCCGGTGTATTCGAAAGCGGCTGGTGGCTGGTGCAAAGTTGTTGGCGTCCTTTAAAATACAATTCGAAAGCTGTTCCGTTGATGTCTCCATTTCTCAATGGAGCAATGTTCGACTGCTGTGTTGCACCGGCTGGCAAGGCTATCGCACCGGGTGGAAACTATATGTCCCGGTGAATAGAGTAAATAGATGTCGTTGATATTGTACAACCATTTGCACACGGCAACTGAATGCGGCACTTCTGAGTGCATGCTGAAGAGGTAGCTTTGTTTACCTTGCCACCTAAAGTTCGCTTCGGAAATCAATATGCTACAGTACGGAATGGATAGATAATTCTTCAAGAACACATCCCAAGCATCTATTTGCGAATGCATTAGAACTCAGCAATCAGCATCTAAATGACATTCAGCAAAGCCATGATTCTATTTTCCACCTCAAGGCTCCCCTCAGCAGCTCGCAGTTTATTTCATCGTAATGTGACGAAAGCTGTTACTTGTCCGATTTGCTTCTAATTCGATTGCCACCAGTTCGTCGCGCATCGTTTGAGATTCGCCAATCCGGTTCCCGCCAAGCATCGCAATCATTCGTCGGTGAATCGTCGGCGGCCACAAACTAATTCGTTCGACCGGCCGAACCGAAACCCATGACGTTAAACGGGCTACATCCGGATGGGCAAAGTTGTTCGGTCCAAAACGGTACGTGGGCTCCCATTCGCTGCTAAATGGAAACATGTACACGTCCACCGCGAATGAAACGACCACCGACATAAATGACAGTTTTGTCCATGCCCCGTGCCTGCGCCGTGCGAGCCAGTAGGCCGCAGCTTCTTCGGAAATATGGTTGGGATCCGTTCCGAACCGTTTGACACAGGCGTCGGCCGGACGACAACGACGATGAGCGCAAAACTATGAAGTGAAATGGCTTTCATTGTTTAAATTCAGTTATCTAACTTTTCGGCCCAAAAGCGGCCGAATAGATTCACGATAAATGTAGCGCAGTAACCAGCAACCGAACATCCCGAGCACCGTAGCGTGCAGAACGCAATACAGCACTGGCGCCGGTGATGGGTTTTGCGTTGTGGAAATTAATTTCACTACTTTACAAGTAGGACACCCGCACCCGCTGGTCTGCTGGAAATTGTGTGCGCGTTGCTACTTCTCATTTAGGAAATAACATGTACTTCCTGTGCGTCTTGCAAACACTCGGTCGCCCGGTTACATGCGTTATGAGAGTGGCTTCTCCCGCTTGTGCTGGCAACATCAGACCAATCCGGAGGGTCGTGGAACTTGCTTAAACAAAAACCGAAGTACTCGACACGGCAGGAAGCTATTTTCGCTTCACGGGATGTCCAAACATTGTAGGAGCCACTCGAGCCACGTAAGGACATTTCAATCGATGACGATCGAGGTTGGAGCGTTGCGCGGAAGAAGCATGAACCGACACCCCCAGTAGGCGCACGATAATTGACTTCTAAACTTATTATCGTTCCCGGTGTGCATTTGTGTCGGGAGTAAAAGCTACGGCACCGAGAGTGTTTCACATCTCCCGGGGATGGTATGCAAAATTTGCATTACAGCTCCTCCACCGGTATCGGATTAGACCGGTCACCGACCGACGCACCGTGCAATAATCAAAAATGATTGAACACTACCCGCTTTCACCGAAATGGAAGCTGTCGTTCGGCAGGAGTGTGCATGTGAAAATGTGGAAAAGTAATTAGGACACCGTCGGGTTACGAGTTCCAGGCTGTTGCTCCCGGAGTGGAGTTTCGTTATCGGTGGGTGAAGTGGGTTTGATATTAATGACGAGAGTGCGTAGGATTGGGCGAGAAATTTATGTACATATTGATGCATAATAGTTAACTATCTTATCTTTATCATGCGGCTTTCTTTAGCCGAATGTAAAATATTTTCTAAACAAATATTTGTGCGATCCTTTCCTTTGCGATTACAGCGTTCGTGTTCATACACGCACACGGGTTCCCTTTTCCGCTTGGGAATGTTCTCATTTTCATTCGATCAAAACCTCTGGCTTGCCTACTATTCGTAGAGAGTTTTCTAGCACACGGGCATCGTTTATGCATTTCCGGTCGACTGCCTCTCCACATATACGCGCGACATTCGTTATTTGTGTACGGTGTCGATATTTTTTTTTGTTTTTAATAAGCTCGCTTGCAACCCACGCGACGATCGCTCCGTCGATCGGCGGAGGGCGTTAATTTAATTAGCTTCTGTCGTAAACGATCGAGAAACTCCCTCTCCACGGACGAAAGTGACATTATTCAGCGGTAACCGCGTGTAACCGCGAAGCGTAACTAAAAAAAAACCCGAGCGTTCGAGCGCAACCTGGCTTTGGCCATGGAACACCCTACCAACCGGCCTCAAAAGAAACCAAAGGAAAAAAAATGCCATAAAAATGAAAATAATATAATTATGCATTCAGTCGTGGGGTCGCATAAAAGTCAACGAAATGCCGCCGGCAGGATTCCATGGGGCGGATCGGTTGGCTAATTAATTCCTTGTAATTATAAGATAAACGGCACCGGGGAACACGTTCGATATCATTAAAGTCTGCGTATCGCGAGCAGCGCGCGTAGGCAAGAGATATAAAATTGCGGTTTGTGTAAAAAAAAAAACGTTTAAAAATTTAGCCTTTTTATCGCAAATTCTAGCAGGATCGTATCGTTTTACTGCTACTCGTAATCGAGAAGTTGTAATTCGGGTTTTGTAGTCGTTTGGTTTATGCATCTAAGCATACGTTTTTTTTTCATAAAATTATTAAAGAAACACGCCAATTAAAAGCTTAAATGTTTTCATCATTTTGGGGCTGTTGTCGGAAGGTCGGATTTTCGGAAGATGAGTAGCACTTCACTTAATCCGAATGGAAAAAAAAACGGGTTGCTGCCAGAAACATGACAAATCTGAAGCCGACTTCAAAACTTTCACTGTCAGTCGGAACGGATGGTGGTGCTCTTCAGGGCTATTATAGCATAAATCAATCATGAAAATCAATCAATCAGTCCGAAACGCAAACCAACCATCGAGACCCTTGGGCAGTGTTTTTCTCTTTCTGTTGTCTACGGAACACGAACACACATACACAAAAACATAAACAGAGGCCACTGGAAATACTTTCTTCTTTCACTTTGATCCTTCGAAACGATGTTTAAGCGAGAGGTACAGTGTTTTCCTGTCATGTTGTTTATACAGCGAAAGACGATTAAATTCAAACAAGTGCAAAGGTTCGAGAAACAAATCTGTCTTCTCTGCGTGCCAAAGTGGTGGGAAATGAATAAAAACAATATGCAAAGTTCGGTTCGAATACAGGATCAGAAACATCATAATAAGCGAACAGCAAAAAATCCAATCGACACCTTGCGCCGATGCTGTACCGGTTCTCCTATAATGAACCGATTCCCGGTCCAATATTTGATCGGCAGCTCCAGTGTTTCGGGTCTGCTTCAATTTAAATTAAAACGAAAAACCCCCGTGCCGCGTTAAACAGCTACCGAAAAACATTCGATTTATCGAAATGATTTGTATTCCAGTTTCTACGCTGGGAGTTCCCATCGTTTGTACGAAACAACTTGAACCACGCTGCCCAACCTTCCGGCACCTGGAGCTGTAGGCAGCGAAGATGTCGAGCATGTTGCCGGTTATCGAATCGTTTAGATCAAAACACGAACTAATTTAACGTGGCGGCAGCGCGCATCGTGTTCGTTTCCAAGTTCCTTTCGGGCCCGCGGGCCATATTCTTCATGGGGCTCATGCAGATCTTTCTTGTGCTTCCTATCCTTACCTGAGGTAAGAGACAGGAAAACGAGAATCACTTAGATCGATCTTAGAATTAATCATTTTTAAAAAGCTGTCTTGGGAACAAGCCCAGTACACGTTTCTCTCTTTTACTTTTCTTTTCTCTTGTTTCTTTGGGTTCTTTGGCTTGAAAGGCGTGTGGGTTGACTGTTGTGGACACATCATGCGGACACATCGCGCTTTATTCAGCGGCACGCAAAGTCGGCCCGGGCACGTACCGGACGACCCGATCGGCTAGACGATAATCAACGCGGTCTAGCGCGCGCGTGCAAAGTTCGTAGAAATTGGTCAGATCACGTCCAGTTTCCCTCTTCGAGAGACACCGAACTAAAACAGGCAACAAAAAAACGACATTTCAACACGGGATCCTATCGTTTCACTACGGAACACGGATCAGCAGGACGGAACGCGTTTCTCCATCCCGATGTTCTGGTCAAAGTCGTGCGGGAAGCCATCTTCCATCGCTCGTCGGTTCCCCCGTTCGATTGGGTTCGAAGATCGGACTGGCCAAAAAGGTAAGATCAAACCGAACACGGGCTGGTCAGAAGGAGCACACCACGGGAGGTAGGATTTTTTCCTGATTTGATTCCTCAAACACGGCCCGTACACGGGGTGACTCCATGTCGAGATCTCGCTTGCTTGCCGGTCCAATCCAGATCCTTGCCAGGAGATTAGAGAAATGTCCTAAAACATGAATAAATCTGTCCAATAACGAGGACGATGGACGATAAAAAAGCCAGTGCAGCCATACAGAAATCGGTTTCTAATTTAAACAGGGATTCAGTCGAATCGGTTTCCGTAAGAAATTCTCAAGCCTTTTTCGCTACGATTCCGAAGATGGAACGGATTTTGGTCAAACTAAATCTTTTGGTGCCGTTTTATTCGCTTGGAAGTTTGTTTTTTCTTCTCTTATGTATCTCTATTTTTTAATTCTGTTTCTCGTACTCACAAAAATCCACCCGATAAGCGATACCTAAACGATCTAAATGAAAGCGTACGTGTTCCTTCATTGCCGCACCGATAGCCGCAGGGCGGGCGGGAGATTCCTCGTCACGATTCGTTGCCGTCAAGAAGCTAAACACACAAAAGTGGATGAATCGTGTGAGGGTAGAAAAAATCTCGTTTTGGGTGTCAGAGATTTAAAGATCAAAGCAGAAGACCCTCCGCCCAAACGTGCTGAAGGCGCAAGTGGGCGCGTGGTGTAAATCAATTACTTCTCGTTTTATTTGGTATCCCTGTTCCTTCGGGTTTCCCTGACGGGACCGGTGCCGTCATTTAAAATTGGACGCTGCGTACGTACGTTCATTCGTTTCGTTTGATTGTTTGGTTTGGTTAATTTTCTTCCCATGGTTAACATTTATCATTTAATAGTACTGTGGCCAACCAGAAAAGTTCTTGTGAAATGATGAATGCTCCACGCCACTTGTATGGCGACTGGTGTCGTGATTGACTATTTCGGGGAAGGTTTAATTAATCTGTCATGCTGCTCTGTCTGCTCACGCAAAAATTAATGACTTATGGAAATGTCTTTCGATGTCGAGGCGTTCGAGGTAAGAGAAATAAAACTGCTGCTCGTGGTTAGAGGAAGAGGAAGATCTCCTTTCCATATGGTGCGCCCGATAGTTAAAGCATGTAACACAAACATTTGGCCAAACACTGCAACGGTTCATAAATCACTATGTGACCTCAATTATCCAAGGAATTGAGTTTCGTCTCGTACACGACGGGAAAAAAAGCGGGAATGTTTTACGCTCCAGTTTGTGAACCGAATACGAAAGAAACCAGAAACCTTCGACAAAACGACTACGACGACGTCCTGCGGTGTCGTTGGCCTAACTTGACCAATGCGTCGCTTGCTGCAGTGATGCACTCCGGGATGCATCTGGAAACAATTACCACAAAACCATTGCACATCCTGCATACGCTTCGTACGCGGTGCGGCCTTGTTTGCCTCTCCCTTAGCCACATTTCCCATCTCTGACGTTTGTGGATAAACGTTCTGGAGGGACTGGAAATGTACACGTTAGGCAAGATTTTGGGCGCTCGCAGCGCGACACACGCGGTAAAGAATTAGGCGGCCGTTTCCCGTGGCCGGGAGGGAAAAGGATGTCGAAATCCTACGCCAGCTAATTAATCCATTCGCACCGACACAAATCTTGCGCTTTCCTTTCATCGCCACGGGGTGCCGAGATTTTAATGATCATTTTTCGAATATCGAATGGAAGCGATCCGGTTGCGTGGGACGTGCGGACAAACCAACGGCCCCGAGCTTTTGGTGTATTGAGCTGTGATAAGTGTTTTGACAGTCGTCGAACGTGAATGCGACTCGGAATCGTTTTGTGACTTTCGGCTCTACAAATGCATGCGCTTCACTCTCGAAACTCACTACTTTTCTACAGTTACTGCATAAAATCCAAACGCACTCGTAGATGTGAGGAATTTTGTAAGCTACTTGGAAGACTCACATAAACTCTCAAGCCAAGATCACGAGCCAGTACCTCGAGCCGAGATCTTGAAAAATTCTGAACGCAGCGCACGGAACACAAACAAACTCGTTCAAACTATCGCCCGTTTGCTTTGGCGTCTCCACTTCTCCGCGTTTTGAAAACCCGCGCGTCTCAAGAGCATCATCGGCTCATATTTCTCTCTGTCTTCTTCGGCCGAGCAATTCATCCCCCGGGAGACGCGCACAAGTGCATTCGAGTGTCATAAATTTATGAAACAAATTTCCATAACGCTTCGATTACGTGCTGAGGCGAGCCGCACCGTTGGCATTGACACCCCGTCCGTTTGGATTTCGGCTGGCAGCAGCTCGCGCCCACCAGCTGTCAATGTGGGAGGTGATAGTGTGCACACTTGAAGGTGTTTGTCGAAGCCGGGCCGAGTTCGTGCTGGTCGTGAGACGCCGCAGCAGCAGCAGGGTCGATCTCAGCAGATTCCCAACCCGCCTCCCGAAGCACTTCTTCACTTGGAGATGGTACCAAGCCGAAAGCTGGTCCACCAGCGTCTGGGTACAGCGGTGAATCGTTAATTTTATGTTGTGAGTGATAGTGTCAGCATTTTTTTTTACGTTACTGCCATGGAATGTTTATTTGTTTTAGCCAATATGACGGACGACGGCAGACTGTTCGTTCGTGTTTTTCCCTTTTGGGTAGATTTCCGTGCTACTACAAAAGCAGCGAGGTTCCTCCAGCGAGAGAGTTGTCCAAGGCAAACGTAGAGAAATACACGGTGCGGTATTTATGAGTGGATTTCAGTGCGAGATATTCAGCTGGCTATGAAATAAGCTCGAGCACACTTCATGGTTCACGAGCGGTATGAAATTGTTTTCACATTACCCTTCACAGCTGAGTACGATGTTCGCTACATTATAGATCGTAAAGTATCACGTTGCATGTAAATGATAATCATATAAACAAAGGAAATCAAGATGGAAACATCCGTCCATCAGCGTTGGCGAGCATTCGCTGGATAATTAAAAACAGGTGCTTGATCGGCACGTTTAATACGACTGAAAAGCTCATATTTCGTGTGATTTGATTAGCATCTACCTCAGGGAAGATAATTGAATGTTAGCAGCTGGAACCGGCATGCCAGCTAGCAGAAACTCAAAATTACTTTTGGCCTTTCTGAACAGTCCAATTAGAAGATGGACGCATCTCTCCTATCGTCAAAACTTGTCTTAGTATCGTTTAACCTAATCAATCCGCTTAATTCACCTGACGGCCAGGATCACAAATGATTGCTGGCATTTAGGAATGCGGGCAAATTTAGCTGGACGTTAATTAACTTAACCTGCACGTCGCTCACGCTACCTTCGTTACATAGTTTTGGTGAAATTTCGAAAGCTAGCGAATTTGTATCCCATACGGTTCAGCTTGCCGTCTTATCGTGGTCCTGCGTGCGCTCGGTCCTGGTACTACTTCAGCGTTAATTAGATCAATATGCCAGAAACATGCTGTTGGCCATTGCCATAGATGGCTGTACGAAGACAAGTGAGGTAAACGCCCAGTACGACCACCTTGATCCGGAGATAGCGCCGGGCACCGGGCGGGCAGTTGCACAAACCGCAAACCTGGTTAAATCGCAAAGCAAACACGTCGACCCACTGCGTCGGAACAGGAGCATTAATTGTGCCCCGAAGGTGCTAGCGCAGATGTTTGAGTGGCGGACGATCGGGAGGCGAGTGGAAGGCATTAACCCGGCAGCAACACATCGCAACCGGGCGCTGGAAATCGAAAGGTGGTTCTAGCAAATTAGTGTTATCCATAAGCTCAACATACAAGTGTCAGGGAATTGGAGCGCCTCGTCCATAGTCCATAGCCACGTTCGGACGGGATGAATCTTGGGGCAACGGCTTCCGTGCTACGGACGTCGAGTTGTTGATGTGCGATGAGTTCATGTGCACAGAGAAGGCGTTCTGTGGGCAATTAAGTCATCAAATCGCCGGCTACAGCACGCAAACACCTTGTCAGTTCAACGCCTTCCATCGGAGAGTTGCCGGACAGCAATTAGGGAAGGGCAGCAGTGTGCGTAATGTGGGGTCGGAGCGCCCGTTTTCGTTTTCCATGGTCAATATTGTGCTCGGGTGAGTTAATAGACGGTTATTGCAATCATTTTTTCTACGTGGAATAACATGAAAAAGATGATAAATATGCGTATATATTTTTTTTATAGCGCGTTAAAAATATTCGAAAAAAGGAAGGAAATAGCAAAACACATAAACACACGCAGAAAACGAGGAATGAAACATCGGTAGAAGGACTAGCACATAAGGATTAATTGACATGCAAGTGCACAAACGACAGTGTGAAACAAAGTGGTACCAATAGCTCTGCACTCTAGTTTTTACCATCATACCGTTGTCACGCATTTGCTTTAGGCCATATTTGCATGCTACAATTTTTCATTTTTGCTACGAGCTTACGTGAAAGTTCTCAATTAAATGGACATAAAGTACGCAGCACATTCGCTTTGATTTTGGTCGATGAACAGAATAAATTTCGCAGTATTATGCACTGGTCCGCACAAAGCTGGTGGACATTGGAAGGGTTGAAGGCGTATTTGATGAGTTTCGCTATTTTCCATAGCTTCCACCACTATTTGCTGCACTGTTCTGTGAATCAATGCATTTTGTGCTGCTCTCTTTGCTTCGTTACGCTATGAAAAGGAGCGATTCCAGTGAAACAATAGTTGTTTGTGCGAAAAAGTTGATTGACTGATTGTTTTTATTGATTGGAGCTCATCCCTAGGTAGGACGGATGAGGCTTTGGAAAATACCAATCTAAATTAGCACGAGTCAATGAAAATCAAACGCTCATTCCGATTGGCTTCTACTCATTTAATTCTTCTGTGAATTGTGAATCGGTGAAATAAATTAGATTAATCCCATAATAATTGGAAGGATTGCACATAAACGGTTGCGTGGCTCGACAATCACTAATTTCATTAATTTCAAAACGACGTTACCTTCTGTACTTGAAGTGTAAGGCCAATCGAAAACGGAAACGACAAGAAACCAGTGCGGGAGTGTATCAACACATATCGCTAGGAACTTTAAAACACGAAACGAAAACTCTCCGTAATTGAGTTCCCGCTCTTTGTGCATCAATCTTTGGAAGTTTATATTTTCTTTCGAGAAATTTCTCTTACGGTACTTGGTGGATACGTTTTACGCTTCAACCAGGCTCCCATCAACCCCGATCGGCAGGGTCCAGCACTTTGACCACTCCGTACAAAGTCTGAAAGCTGGCCGAACTCGTTCGGAAGGGAGTCTGGGCTGTAATTTGTTGTTGTTGTTTTTTTTTCTTACTTCATTTTTTCTCCTTCCTTTTACCGATGCCGACAACATTTAACAAAAGGCATAACATTTTGACAGCTTGTTAAGCGGTCGATGGCTCTCTTCAGTTGCGTGATTGGAAGAATTATGAGCAATGCCCCGTCTGGAGATCCCCATCTTCACAACGTGGAACGAGTTATTGGTTTTTGTTCACATTAGGAAACGAAGAGTATTCGTACAGAAGGAACGTACGCATTTTAGAATAGGTACGGCTTCGGTGAGCTTAATTTTTTCCTCCCCACTTCCGCCAGGTGAGAATAAGAAACGGAATACGATTTCGTTGCGTAAAACTTGGCAACACGGTCATGGCTACCGTAGGAAATATCCAAATGGATGTTATAGGGGACCGGTCGTATTTATTAGAAATTTGAGATTCGTCTTAAGAACGTAAGGTCGTATAAAAGAACGAGCGCATGAAGTTGGGAAGGTGAATAGCGGCAATTATGTTACAAAGTTTGAATGAGTACAAACAAAGAACAACATAAAAAAACCTTGTCCAGGACTAGCAGCAATCCATCTCTGATCAATCAGTACAACGCTACAGGTCCGCACGAAATAAAACTCGCATAGAAGTGCGCGGTGTGCTGGGCAGGAAATCTGTCAAAAATTGGATAAATAATGGACATCGTAAAATCGATTATGGCTGACCCTCGTTAGCATCCGGAGTTATCGGGATACAATCACAGGAACGCAAGATCGTGTGGAAGAAGAAATTCGTTTCGTTTCTCTTTCCTCGGTCCGCCATGCAGTCGGCAACGGCTTCAGGCGTGATCGTTCAATCCTGCTGTTTGGTTCAGTAAACGAGGAAGAAGCATATGAAGATCACAAAGATCAGAACGTGTACTGATTGGAGGGAACGATTCCAAGCGACCTAAAATTAGAGTCTTTTTTTCTCGAAAAAGATACATATAAAATGTCATGATAATCTGAAGCTACCAAGGTATGACAATAACATTAAAGATGTTTCACATACGAATCGATTTCCAGAAATTACCAGACTTCACCATTTTCAAAGCCAATCGAGGTGAATATTTGATTACACCAACATTTAATGATCTTCTTAACCCTCCTTACGGCCCAAGGCAATTCGTCAAGACATACAGCCACAATTTACAGCCACTGACCTCAACCAATAAACCACTCGACCGTAAAATTATCAACCTCGATCAAAAAGCCATCACGGACGGCGCGGTTTCTCCCTCGTTGGCGAATAAGCGCGCCTGCTTTCAATTAACGTTCCTGTGCTGGCGCTTGTGGCTTACCCTCGGAGGAGTATCGCCTCAAGGCGTGCGGAGAAACTGCATCCACATCCTACGGGTTTTGCGGTTTGCTGAGGTCATCAGAAACGACGACGGTCGCCAGTAAAGGTGGGCGCGTGTGCATTCCCGCTGCACAAGTTGACCAGCCGAGACAGAAGTGTGGACATTTCAACTGACCCACACATATCGGGAACTGTGGCTTCACCGATTTGTGGGACGTCGCGTTGCGGACAATGATTAATACGAACACAGCCGGATGCAGGCTTGCGAGGCGGTGAAAGGAACCTAACCTTCTCCTACCAAGCCCAAATAAAAGCGACAGATAATAGATTTATGTTCGCACTCGAAGGATTGCTTCGCCATGTTGGGTCTTGCGTAGAAATGGGCGTGGGCGATGTGAATTTGTACAATGATGACCATTACGAGTCGTTCCTGGCAAATTTGCGTGGGCTTCCGGTGCGTTGGACTCATGTTGATGTCATGTACACGATTTTGCCTTCCTGTCGCAAATGTCGCGAATGAATACTTTCATAATCATGCTCCTGCTCACGCAAAACGTTTAGACCATGCTTCGTTTCCAGGCTACGGGTGTAGAGAAATTCAATTTTTCGATAGACATCGAAAATAACGAAACACTGCCGGTCTCCAAATTTCCCGGAAGGATATCAACGACACACGCCTGCATGGCGCTAGGCGTGTAACGCGCTGGGAACTGTGATCCTACTCCGACGTGACACATCTGGTGACGCGTTTCGGGACTGAAGGTACCAGGAATTGAGTAGAGGGATTTCGAGTACTCACATTACATAGCATCGTGAGAGACTATCAACGATAAGCATCGCTCGAAACCAGTGCACTCAATTCGTATGAGACATGGAGCAGGAGGTAGCGGACGGGGACGCACGTGTAGTCCTTGGGAGCATGTCGCCGATTAGTTTACATCTCCTTTTGCGATGGAATCTGGTGGTAGTCCACGCTAGATTAGGTGTCGTGGGTTAAAGCAGAAAGAAACAACGTTGCTACCGTAATGTATTTACGATAAACTATCACATGGAATGGATTATTCAACATAATTTTGTAAAGATTTTGCTCCTCGAAGACAGGTTGGATTTAGAACACAAATATTACTCACCTCAGTTCATCTTTTGTGAACATAAATGGTAATAGAATATAAAGAAAATGTAGAGCTGCAAAAGGCCAGTTTGCTTGTTGTTATTACAAAAGGATTTTTGATCTTACCAAAAGCTAAACCCATTTATTATTATGATGGCATCAAACTGGATCTACTTCCGAAAAAAGGAACCCCATGAACCTTCAACCGCATCAAGGGAACTGGACCATAATACGTTCGTACCATCACATGGCAGATGGTAGATGAGAAGATGAGTAGTTTCAAGCTAGCCTAACGAAGGCGAATGTTTCAGCACAGTGTGACAGAGCAACAAACACTTGACAGGATGATCAAGCGTACCACCCCAGGAGCAGTGATTGAAGGACCAGCCAGGCAGTAATTAAGACTCGGTACAAAGAGCGTCCTTTATACTGGTGTTAGCGCCATGATTGGATGACGCATCGGTGGTATGCAGTGGCAGTGACATTCATAAGGTCCTTTGCTGGCGCTTCGTTTTAAAATTTTTATCCTCCCGATGCACGACAATCCTGCGTCGCATGGAGTGCGAACCACCGGAAAATGGTGCTCAAAGTTCGGTAGATAAAAAAGGGCAATTTTAATGCCTCACCAGCCTTGGCCTTCAGGTGAAAGTTGGTAATGGAAGTGGTTTCATAAACTTTCGTAATTAAATTTTAATCACCCATAATGTGATAGCTACGAGTCTCCCACACCACGGCGCACCAGCGTGGGAGCAGGACAATAATAGAAAATGCAGCAACACTCTGATGTGCTTAACGCGTCTCTTAAAAGAGTGCGTTTGAAACGGTTACTGCTGAATCGTGTTGAGTATGCTTGCGGCGAAAGTATTCTTCCCGGACTCACTTGCCATGTGTGCACATAGGGCCATATGTTTCATGTGATGCTCGTGATTTCCACCTGGCGCTTAGACGATAGGATCGCAAAGAATAAATAAAGCTTTTAAAATGATGAGAAAAGCATGAGCGTTGCGTTCATTAAGGAAGTTTTAATCCAACGAAGGTACGAAAACGCGGCCATGTTTGCAAACGTAAACTTAAGTAAGCTTAAATAATCTAGCGTTTCCAACATGGAAATGGGGCGTTGAGAAGCTCCACGGAACGAGTAGTTTATCGAAATGCGATGGTTTTTTGTGAAATATTCTCCGTTTCTGGAGAGTTTTTGAATAGAAATGTTTGTCTGCCTGCACGATGAAAAGATGCCTAAAAGCAAAGCGTCCTTACGGGACCACAACTCGAAGATTTTCTTCTTTGATATTGCTCTTCACCTGTACGGAAGAATTTTGCAACCTGCACAATTCGTACCACTTCAGAAACGGAGAAGAAGATGATTTAATAGCCCTCGGACCACCGGGCGCACCAGAGCCGCTGATCGGAGGGCAAAGCAAGATGCGAGAATGATTGCAGCGTGCAGCCGGAGGAAGATGCCGTTCGAGTATGCCCCGCCGCCTGTATCTTGATGAATGGTATCTGGTGGGGCCAGGGATGAGGAACCATTCCCAACGACCTCAGGAAGAACAGAACCATCCCGCGTCCGAGACCGGTGATTAGTGCGCAATTACTCACAAAACCTCTCATCACAGTCCCGGGGTCCCGGGGATGATGACAAGAGTTAACAAGCTGCATAGCCACAGCTCCGTGAGGCACTCGGTCGAATGCAAGAGAAAGCGGTCCAATGCGTTTTGCTGCGGTCCGCTTTAACCCTCGCACAGTGCGATGAGCGTTGCAGCGACTGTTGCAGCGGTATCTTTATTGACCTCGCACGCCATCTACCATCCAAGCAACCGAGAGCGAACCGCATTTATTTGCATTGATTCGATGCATTTTCAATTTGAAGCCCATTTAGCATGCAATTATATCATTATCTTTTCTTCGGCTCATCGAGGCTTCACCGGGTGACGAACCGGGAGTGGTGGTTTGGTTCGGGTTAAAGGATCCCGACGTTCGTCACGTTTATGCCTTGCTCGTTTGCTTCCTTCCAAGCAGGAAGGTCGGTCTTCGCTACTGCAGCCGCCTTGGCGCACGTGAGGTTGGAAGATAAAGAAATCGTACTGCGCCCTACGGGTACGGTTTGAGTGGTGCTCGTCCGACCGACCACCATCCGAAAATCTCGTTCCCTTGGAAAGAAGGAGAAGCAAATTGTTTGCAGCACTCCGCGAAGCGACACAACATTCGTTATGCTAAGAAAGATCACCTCTTCACGTAACCTTCCCAGGATGTTCCGAGCAAGAAAATTGGTGGCTCTTGAGGGCATCTCGCTAAACGGCGAGGGACGTCCGCTGGAGCGGAGGTTCGAAGATCAGGGTCCGTCATAAATTCAGACGTAATCATTGATGCTGTTGCGGTTTGTGTGTATTTTTCCACTTGCCATCCCTTCCTCCCGATGGCGTGGTGCATCGCGCCCGTTGAAAATCAACCAATGCTAATCACTTGTTTGAATAGTGCACGCTTCATCCTGTGTCGCGCTGCTGGCTGCTGGGAAACGGTCGTGGTCGTAAACAACCGGACCGGACCGGTTAAAAATTACACCAAGAACTCACGACCCACGAGGATGAATGATGCTGCAGGGAGCGAAACAACCATTAACTGTCGGCTACCACCCGACCGTTGGTGCAATGAAGTTTGGCTTGAAGGTGCATCGGCCAGTTTCGAAAGATGATCGACAGTACATCGTTGGTTGACCGCAACATATCGATCGATTGTTTTTTTTTTAAACCGCTCGTTGATGCTTCCCTGTCTCGTTTCCTTATAAAGTAAGACGAAGGCAACAAACTGGGATCCCAAAATAGTGTTTTACCTTCTGACCGGTCGAATACAATACTTCATTTATGGATATAGGCTTTGTCCGCTTTGATCACATCTTAAACCGTTGAGTTGGCTTGTGTGAACGTGGTTACACCACCAGCTCTTCGTGGAGAAGCATCTATTGTTCTGTGTTGTACGCTTTCAAGCAAAAGTAGGTTTCCTGATCCGAAAGCCGATAGCTTGCTCCTTGAAACCCATGGAACACGCTTACTTTTGCTTCTGGCATGGCCATTATGATGTGGGGCGCTGTATTGCACGCACAGCATAATAGTTGTTATTCAAATAAATGCGTGTATGTGCTATTCATACAATGTTCATCAAACAAACATATGAACACATTTTTGTGGTTGCTAATCACAAATGCAACCATGTTGCTTGCGTCTTGAAAATGATACAAAAATGTACAATAAAATTGTTAAATGTCGGCGACGTGCACGCTTTGGCCGTTGAAAAAGTTGCTTAAACACGCAACACGAGTCTGCGACAGGCTCCCGAATCCATTTAGCGCCCATCAATGCACAAATTATGGTTGAATATATCATCAAATCGGAAATGCAAATCATGTTCCAAACCACATCCCATCGTTCGTAGCGGCTGTCTACAGCAAAAAGGGCAGGAGGTTTTGGAATCAAACGCAAACGCGACCATCAGAACGTATTCAAATGATACAGAAATGCAGATTTATTTGCCGACTTTGCCGGTTCAAAAGTTGTAGTCGGAACGGAAGGACCAAATCATGCTAACACTATCTCAAAACGGGCGATGATGTTAAATTGCATTTTCCTGCGTCTCTTTTCGCTGCATGGTGTCTGGTTTTATCGCCTGCTTTGTTTATCCTAATAATTGAGAAATTAACATACAAGCAATCATGAGAAATCTGGCGTGTTGCACACACAAGGGAAAATCCTGTATGCCTACAACGGCGTTTGAACGTAACCCGGAATATGAAAGGGTAAACAAAATGAAGATTATGGAAGTAATGGTCTGCTCTGAAACGAAGATTATAAATGAAATTTAATCAATAGTATGAACGAATTATAATTAAAAGCTTGCACTGTTTTAAAGTTCTTGATTATTAAAGATTAAAACATGAACAAAGGTATTCATGCAAATATGGCAAAAAAAACATATTCATGATCATTTCATGCTTTAAAAGTATCAAAGTTGCACGTTCCCCAAATATTCTACCCATAGAGACTCATACCCAGCACTATAACACGTACTTGAGTGGATAACATTCTTGTGCAAAATCAATTCATTGAGCCAATTTCTGCCAATATCACGCCGGCTTATCTCTTCCTAGCAAGCGTTTCCATCCACTTGCCGGATCCAATTGCAACAACATCAACTCATAATGCGCCCGAAAGAATGTTGACTCAGGCTAAATGAATTTCTTGCTGCCCTACCTTCAGCAAATGGGAAGCTTGTGGGGTACAGCAATGAGCAAGTTTTGCGGAGGTTCGTTTGTACCCAGCAAGCGGTAGCAGGCCTTAATTAAAATTCTATGCTACTGTATGCGTCCGGAGATCCCACCGATAGATCGAAACAACTTCTTCCCCCGGTGCTCTGGTCGCACAGTGGGAAAGCTGTCTCGACATGGGATTAAGCGGCATATAAGGGGGGAAAGCAGGAAGGCATGATCCTCGGGCAGGAAGGCATGATTGGTGTGCAAAATTTAAAAAAAACCAGTAGCCGGCAACCAGGAGGGCCTCAAGACGATGGGCTAATAGCAGGAAAGGACCAACGACCAAAGGACAGGCACGAAAAGCTGTCTCAATCGATACACTCCAACGCCGATGCGGCCTGCGAGAAGGAAAAAGTGCCGCAAGAATGGTCTCGAGTGAGCGAATTCCCACCCTCCCTTCGTTCCCTTGGTTTGGGTGAGGGTGGAGTGAGGACCAAAATTCGAAGTGACGCTCCCCTCGCCGGGCGAGGAACACTGAATAAGGAATGAGATTTGGAGCAGAACGAAGCGTCGTCGTCTGTGTTGCCCTACTGCCTGATCACGTCCCACCCCGAATCCGTCACCTTCTGTACACCTCGAAGGGGGAAGAGAGGCAGTGAGCGATTGGATTGAAGAAATCCTACGTCCTCGACCCCTCGCCTTGCTTTGGGCCTGTTTCGTCTGCAAAAAGACGAGGTGTCGGGATATGATCGGCTTAATGTGCAGGGAATTCCTGCAGGCTACCGGTGGTGGTGACGGTTCTTCTGTGTCGTATTACGTGATATCTGGACGTACAATCGAGCCATATTCGGTCTGCATGGCATGACTGTCTGTGCGACGGATGACGCAGCAGCAGACGGGCACACATGCACACGCTTTCCCGTGAAAGGTGATACGTTGCAGCAGCCGATCAGTCCTTGGTCTACCAAGGGTAGGTGTTGTAGGTGTCGTATTTCTTTTTATCGCCCTTTTCTGGACCGATTGGGTTTGTATTGGCCATTCACAGTGCAGCGTACGTACTTGCTTGGAAAGATTGGAGAGGGCGAACAAAAAAGTTGTCGTTGCAGTGCTTGCACCATATCGACGTTGGCCAAAACCACTCCGGCTCAAGAAACGAGCGAAGTAGGTTAGTTTACGGATAAAGAATTGCCTTCCGCATCGATGCATCGAAACACTGGCGAAAGGTATAAGATGCCTGCCTGGCAGAGTTTCGGTTGTGCTTTTTTACTTTTCACACGATTTTTTATGCTGCCTCCGGGGACATTCTCGTATGTAGTGTCTACCTCATCGTAGCAGACACCGGAGAGAAAGAAATCCGGACAGAAACGTAAAGTGACAGTGTTGGCTTAGGGCAGTCTGATGACTAATTAATGTGACCCGGATTCTTTTGCACCAGCTTCCAATGGCTCTCAACGGCTCCAAACGGTGTAGGCATTTCTCTAACACACCATGAAAGGGTAGTGCAGTGTTGCGAGGCGTCAAGAAGCATCATCAAAAAAGGAAAGAAAGCCAAAAACAAATATTGGTTAATTCGTCCCACAAGATGTTTTACTTTGCTCTTGTCACTCTCGTCAAGAAGCTGAGTTAATATTTTATTTAGCGTTCCCTTGCACACGAACTAGCGCACAAGAAATCCCCGAAAAGGTTCGTATCGGTAAGAAATCCGATTATGTGCCCGAAGGAGCTTTCATTCCCGCTGGCATCGACCATCCGCAGACCGCAGAGGGATTGTAACATAACTCACACCCGAAACATGTTCATCCGATTCACCGCCTCAAGCCAAGTCAGCCAGCCAGTGAAGGGTTGCGGCTTGTTTCCGCTCGACTGCTTGCCGAGTGATTTATGAATTACTGCAACAATTTTCCACAAAATCGTTTCACTTCGTCACTCGGCACACGGGAAGGACATGGGTTTCCAGCATCCTTGTCTCCGTAGCGACCTTACGAAAATCTCAGTGACCCGGCGGCGTCGCCATCGTCGTCGCCGTCGTCGTCCCGCGTCACTACAATGTGTTTTCACGGTTCACGGTGGCCAGAAGGGGATGGTAGATTTATGGGCATACCGAGTTTGCCGGGCCAAAAAACGTACAATCCTCGCGTTTTCCACACCGTCGACAAACGATTCGACGGCGAGCTGCGCTTTTGCTGTATGCATGAGCAATAAAAACGGAAGTCAAAAACGATAGCCGAGATAGAGTCGATGGCAAGCACTGTTTCAAACGCGTCGTTGAGCATTTGCACAGAGCTACTGAAAACGGTAGTACGGAAGCGCGGCTTAAACCAGTTGTTAGTTTTAAAATTTATATCCTTTCCAGGACGACTTCATCCTCGAGTGCTCTGGTCGGGGCTTAAGACGTATTTATGAGATTGGTTCTATACCGCTTTGAAGATTATTTTTCTATGTTCCGGTTGTTTTGAGCATTTGAAAACGATTGTCTTGGGCGGGGAGGGATACAGCAAAGCGATTGTTATATTTGCGACATTTTTCAAAATAGGATGGTAATGAAAAACAATTCTAGAATTGCGTATTTAAGGCATACTCACATTGCAGCAGCAATGGTGAATTTTTTCTAAAATAAGATACGACCGAGCCATTAACACCCTCGACATCCTTGCGACACGCTCTGCTTTGACGACCTTGTCATCCTTGTGTAATCTAAAACCGAGAGGCGTACAAATTGCCTCCCGAAGCGATTCAACGAAAGCATCCACGGGCAAGGCACACGAGCCCGGCATAGCAGCATCGTCAGTGTCATCCGAGAGATTCGTCCTGACGCGTGACATCTCCTTCTTCCGGCCGTTCTCCAGCCGTTCGGTTGTTTAGCAGGAAGGCAAATTGTTCACGTTCGTCCCGTGTTTCGGTTTGTTTGTTTGTTTGCCTTAGGTTTGTTTATTTTATTTATGCTTCATGAAAATCCGTTCCGCTCGTATTTGCGAGACCAACGGGGCCGTGGGCGAACAAGGACCGGCTGCTCTGCCGGAAGTCTTTTCGTTTGACGAATTTTGAAATTTTCGGGTGTACTTGCAATGAAACCGATGGTTTAAGCCAAACGGGGGCCAAAAGTATAGTTAAAAATGTAAACCATCGTGACGTGATTTATGTCGTTTAAGAAACTAACGAAGACTCTGCCGCACGCGCCACGAAAAAGGCTCGAAGCAAAAAGTGGGATGGTTCAGCGAACCGTGAAAGATAACTTTCCCGAGAAGTTGCTCGGTCGTTTATTTTCCTATCCGTTACCATCCAGCACGGTGGCGGCAGCAGTGGAGACAATTGCAGCAAGTTGGCTCCATCGCGTCTGCTGGATTGCAATCAAGCAGAGAAACCAGGTGTTACACGGTGACGTACAGCAATGGCCGGAAGATCTCTTCATCTTCTTCTTCGGGCTGCATTTGCATATGGAAACATCATGCATGTAAATGAAACACAGTGACACCGGAAGCAGAGGAGAACGTGTAACATTGCAGCACACACACACACCCGTGCTTCTTAAGGAAGCAAGCGTGTTTCTGTACGTTGACAGCGCTTTAATGAATACCAGATGATTCCATCCTACGCTCCTACGGTGTTTGGATTGCGAAATCCTTTCGCACGCCGTTCGGTGCATGTACTGTCGCAATCATCCACTTTCTGACAGTGTTTGGTGTTTGACACTTCCTAGCTGCTCGAAGAGATAAGATTAGTTTATGCTAAAGGCCATCGCAGGTGTCATGCCAGGTATAGGGCAAGCAAGTGTCGGAGGGCCGGGATATGTAAATTGTGGTACAAATAGAGTTGTGGACGGACGAATTTCCATGTGGGGCAGAAATGGGGGAATAGGATTCATAACAAACCCCGATCTGTTAAACTGTGGATGAAGAAGCTGTCGTAACAAATGAGATTTTCAGTGATTGATAAAGGATGTCGTTGAGGTGGGCATACATATCCATATGCAATGAGCCACGAGTTGTGATCCCGAGTGTATTTGTATTACCATAGCGTCACCACTGACAGTAATAACAATGAGAGTGGCTATCTATGGCAGATCAAATTCGATCTGTCAACTGTTGATGATTACAGTGCTGACAGTAATCGGAATGAAGTCCGACAGTTATCCAGTGCCAGTTTATAATTATGATTCGATAAACTCACCACTCTAGAAGGATATGCTAGAACCACAGTCCATTAATTATCCTTATCGTATTAAACGTACCTAAAACGAAACGAAAGAAAAGCAATAGTAAATACGAATGTAGTACGACACATTTGACAGGCTTTTAAACAAAATTTTAGTGAACTCTGGGCTAATCAAAAGCGTTCCTTGTGGAAACACGTGTGGAAACCCAAAACCTAGATCAACCAAAACACATTAACCTTCCGAGGCGTGTGGAGATGTTGAGTTCAGACGCCAGCCAGAGTGTTCCAAGAAAACGGCATTTGGTCTTTCCAGCACTAACCTCTGCTCGTCCGTTCGTCAGTGCACATCGACCACACCGATGTTGTCAACAATCGAACCAATCATCTGTTCATTGTTGGTAAAGGATTGGTTGGATGGGTGGTTTCGTGTTTCACCCAGCCAGACTCGTGATTGCTACCGATATACACCCGATTCGGAAGAGAAACTCATCATACCGAGAGCCACCACTTCAACATGCTCGCTACACTGTCACAACCGTGTTGTTCGGGGTTTGAAAACAGTATGATACCAGCGGATAAAGTTACTGGGATGAATCCTTTCCTTCCATTTGTTTGCTTGTCACTTGTTCTACTGCTGGCGTAAGTGTGCTGAACGTGTTTGTGTGTTGATTGTTCCTCGTTACTGCTTTTAATGCATCCTGAGAACTGTCAATCGTAGCACACGAAAGTCCTTAACTAATGGATTGCTGAGAAAATTTGATCCCGCACGTAGCAGGGGTTCTGGATACTGAATATTCTATGGTGGTTTGCAAATATGGGTTCCATAGGAAACCAACCAATATAGTTTCCCTTTCGCTTGTGCGGAGGATGGAGAATATTGGGTATTTAGTTTGATTGCACCGCAATGGCCGAAACGTCCAGGTTCTTTTCAGGTGGCTGACTGTACATTGAATGCACTAAGAGGATGAACCTTTAATTCGAATTATTTCGGCCATTTACCTTTGCCAGGGACAGAACCGTGGAGAAGGGAACCATCTCTAGCAGATTAAATGTCTGAAAGTCACGAAAGAAAACGGTTGCGTCTGTTTGAACAGCCGCCGAGAGAAGTTGCCCAAAAACTTTAGGCACACCTCACGAAATTCCGGTAGTTCCTGCTGTGGAACGAGAAGGTCTGTAGCATTTATGTGGGGAGTTCGACAAGAAGCTGCGAAGAGGAAACCGCTACGCGGGAGGGTCAAAGGAAATGTCAATTGTTTGCTGTCCCAGGCAGGGATGGTGCGTTGTCTCCGTACCGATGGTCGTGCTGGTGTGCCTTATCGATTACAGTACACACATGGCTTGTAGTCGGTTAAACAAAGAACGCAAAGGCACCATGTTCGTCGCTGGGCGATCGCAACGATCTTTGCACGATGCAAGCGTCGTGATGCATCCACGCAGCAGTGCGAGCTACAATGGCAGGAACCGTCGTCCGGCGGTAACCCAAGAAGTTGTGTCCGGCAAACACCTACCCTAAAGGTGCACAAGAAGGTCATTGCGTTTTTTTTCATCGTCGCTTGAGACAAATCCGAGCTCCGTAATGGTCTGTTTGGATATTAATGTTCACGAACTGTGCCTTGTTGTGGCACTCGTGTGCGTGTCATGTACGAGAAAGCACGGGGACGGGAACGCGTGTGGGAGAAAAGACGATGGACATGATGCAAGGTACAGCAAGCATAAAGAAGGAACAAAACCAACACGAAAGGATGTGGATAACAAAAAGCGCACACAACATCCTTCACACCGTGGATCATGCATTTGTGTTGCAAAACCTGTTTAGCAGTGATAAAAATTGGAATAGAAAACAGATTGCCCTTGGTAAAGCGCTAAACTCACATTTTAATGTACCAAGTTAGTTTCAAGCACTACAAGCCAGATTAATCAAAAAAAACCATCCTTAATCCACCCTAAGAACGGCTAAGAAACACACACACATAAACGGCTCCGGTGGGTAGCTGGGCAGAAGAAGAACCACGAACAACACCGGCAACGCAAGAAACAAGCCTGATTGTCTGCGACTGATAGGTGGTGCGACACCATCATCACACCATTAACCGGCCCAAAGTGAGCGGGACCGGCGAGCTGAGGAGCAACCTGCGCAACTTCCACGTCGTTTTGCGTCTTCGTTTCTGATTTGCATCGATTGTCTTTTCGTTAAGCAGCAGCAGAAGACTGTTGTCCTGCTCGTTAGTCGGCAGCAACGTGTTCCACCGCGCGTTTGTGTCTGTCGGACACTCCACCGGTAAGAAGTCGTGCGAATGCACAGCATCATTTAGTCCTAAATATCCATGGTGCACGCGGCATCATCATCATCATCATCTCCGAAAGCCCACAATTGTCCCGTCCCGGCTGATGGGACAGTGTGGATAAGGTAGGCGTACTCCTACGAACTCGGTTGGAGACAGAATTTTTCTTAATTTCGTAAGCATCTCGCACACGGGATACTGTTGGCCGGGCATAATCACGATGGAAAGTTTTATGTTCATTTAAAATTCTTATTCCTTCCTCCCGTTCGGTGACCGAGAACGAGATGCTACAGCTGCCTGCAGGATAGGTTTTGCACGGTTTGCATTTCGTTTTTTTTTTGCAATACCGTATTCGCTCGTAGCTTTTTTTAATGCAGCTCTTCAGAAAAAATAACTTACGATCAGCAAAGCAAAGGAGCAGGAACTTGGGACGAAGAAACAATGCTTCCCGGGCGCG
>JXWZ01004657.1:0-41459 GCA_000956215.1 Anopheles farauti No. 4 | reverse complement strand
CGCCGTGACACATATGTTGAACGACAACTTGAAATGGGTACAACATCCCTTTCCCTCTCCCCGCTCTTCCTCAACACCACACACACATACATTTGCACACAAGGTGCACGCTTTTTGCGGGTGCGATTGATGAGATACATGTTTTTCAATCATAGTGCTAAAACCCACACCGTTCGCCCGGAGCTTGGAGGCCAGCTGGCTAAACATAAACCGATATTTATAGACGAACTGACCGGGACGGTGCCGGGCGAGCGGGGCGACCCGTTCGGTCGGTGATGGAATACAAATGATCGGCAGTTAGCGCTAGCAAAGTGGTCGCCCGGCGTCGAAAGCAAAACCCCGGCATCGACGACATAATCAAATGGGTGTCTCTTAGCTACGCAGGCAGTTATGGCCCATTTACGAGGGATCGACTGTCACGGCGTGTAAACGGGTAGCAAGGGTCGCGGAAGGGGAAGCCCGTTGTGGGATGACGGATCGATTGATTTACCGGTAACCGGAGGGAGCGTTTTCTCACCTCGGCCGGTCGTTTGAGGTAATCCGTCACAGTGATTATGGGCCCTTTGAGTGTAAACAGGCAGGCGATTGAGCGATCACGGTAAATGTTTCCACTTTATTTATTTTTTTTTTCAGACCGATCTTTACGGTGAGATTTGATGTTGGATGAGTTTAGATTGTGCTTTGATTTGGTGGTAGTGGTGGAGTGTACTAGCTTTCGGCAGATTTGTCCAATGGGATTTTTTTTTCTATTAGGACAGATATTTTTACAATTTTGTTGGGTGAGCGAACACTCCCGGAAGTGTGGAATGCACGCGATCATAAAAAAATAACTAAATAGTTTATGCTCTCTCAATACGCTAATGAATTTTCTGTCGCATCACGTAAACTTCTGACGTTCTTTTGTCAATGCGTGTCTTCTGACTGACTTTACGTTTGTTTTTCAAGAGCTACTTATGTTATATGGCTATTGTTACTAAATTATTAATTAATTAATTATTATTTATTATTTGATTTTTATTAAATATTATCACCTGTTTTGTTTCGTATATTATTCTTTTTTCAAGATATATAAAAAAACAAAATTTTTGAAAAAAATCTTTTTGTTAGATAGAGATAATTTATAAGATTCCGTCTAGATATTACTCGCCCAGAGTAAAACCATAAACACTGGGAAACTACTATATGACAATTATATTTGAGAGGAAGTTTAATTTAATTGTGTTTTTATTTCATTCCAATTTTATCTTTTTTTAGTTTAAAAACAAGAAGCAATTTCATATTTTTGTAATAACTTGAGCACGTTGTGTGAGCATTATAAACCAGTTTTTCATTGCCCAATTTAAAAAATAGGAGCAAACGCCGGACCCAACAAAAAACCCTCCTACTGTCCATCCAATCAAGCTTTGTTGCGGTTCCGGCTTGTCACTACTGTCGGCACTGATCAACTTGCTGCACACTCAGAATGAAGTATTTCGCGTGCCGTGAAAAAGGCCTACCAGCTCGAACCGCTCGCTTATATATATACGTATATATGTATATTGAAAATCAAATACGTGCTGACGCTATGGGTGCCTATGTGGGAGACACTTGGTAAAGGAATGACCAGGGGCAGCGTTTGCAGTCCTTTTTCTTTCGATGCGTATTTCTCTCCCAACAAAACACCCAATTTGCACCCTCTAGTTGACGTTCGAGCAGAAGACAAAAATTTGGGATTTGTGTGGGCCAACAAAACGAAAAAAAAACAACAACACAAAACAAATCCAGCCAAAGAAAACCGCTGCCAGTTGGCAGCAACGCTGCCGATGCGCTGGTGGTAAATCGATTTTGCGTTTAGTGTGCATGTTTTTGTTTACCTTCCGCGCGGGAACCGCAAAGCCACCCGAAGGCATCGATCCTGTCATGCCCCGTTGAGGAGGGTAAGGGTAGTCGAGGGCAAAAAATGCACTCCGGTTTTTATTTGGCCTCCCAGCGTCGGATTCCGCGAAGGGTACCCGATGACGTTTGTCAGCCTGCCGTCGTCGGCTTCATTGTCGGGTGCCACCAAAACGCGGGTTTCGGTCGTGCCTGCCGGTGTTTTTTGGTCGTTGGGTCTGTTGTTTTTCTCGTCGGCGGTGTTGTTGTCAGTTTTCATTATGAAAGTCGTCCCTGCCGTTTGCAGTCGTGTTTCCCTGTGGTGGTTTTTTTTTATTGATTTATCGGTGGAAAGAGCTAACCAGAACTGACAGGTTGAAAACGATTTGCTAAGAAAGGTGTTTTTATCGTGTTCATGTTTAAAAATATAATACCTTGAAGTTTAATATGTAAAAATCTGTTTTTCAGTATTTCTAATTTTGTCTATCAAGGCAAAACATAAATGAAATAGAACTAAGGGATAAATCTGCTCCAAAACTATAATATAAGATTGACAATATAAGCTGATTATAGGGTGGCCGATAAACCGAACAAAAGACTGCCGGGGGTGTCTAATGGAAGACGAAAGATGTTGGATGGCAGATAAAAAAAAAGCCACCGAATGAAGCGTCAACTGCGTGCAAATTTCGATCCAAATCTCCCACCATCCGCAGGGGCCAGGGCGAAGCTCATTTCCCAAACCGGGGCCGGGCTTAACCCAAACACTAAACTCTAACCGCACCCTTAATCCTCGGCCCAGCACGACCGAAGGCTCGATTGCGGTAACCGCCACCGAACTCCAATAGACGTTCGATAGACTCCCCGTCGCGATGAGTGCTGCCCGCAAAAAGGTTCGCTGATGAGCTTGCCTTATGCCTTACCGTTTAAGCTTCACAATCGTTTCTGTTTAGTCAGTCGCAAGCGCAAACATGCCTCCTGAACTCGTTCCAATCGCCTTTGCCTTCTCTCGTGCTCCAGGTAGAGCCGCGCCAAGCCGGATCATCTCCCACGAAGCAACCGGGAAAGTTGAGCTCCGCACGGTCCAGTGACAGCGATAAGTGTTGTGTGTGTGTGGGTGTGTGTATGTATGTGTGTGTGTGTGTGTGCTTGTTGGGTTTTGTGCCGCCGCACGGTGTCTTTGTGTGGATGTGTTGTTAGCGTTTTCCGCCACAAAAGAGAGAACCGGCCGCGCGTTACCACGATACCGCCGGAGCCTTTTCCGGGCTCATCCTGCGGTGGGCAAGCGTCGCAGCACCGAGCGCGGATAGATTTTACGCTCGATCGAGCGCAAACGGAAATAATAAATTGGGAAGTCGGATTTTCGGCGCGTGAACGCGCGCGGCCTCGACAGGCGCGTTCATGGCGCGGGTGCGCACCAACGAAAGGGGTTGGGCTGTCGGAAAACTTTGCTACCGGGAAGCTTTTGGGTGCACTGGAGGGGCTAAAATTTTGCCGGCCGAGATCGGGGAAGTGCGTAGGAAAGGGGGCCGGGTTCTCATAACTTGCGTGCTGCGATGCACGGGCGATGAAAATTTGAAAAGTTTACGCAGTTTCCATCATCCGGGGTGATTCCGGGAGATGGGACCGTGAGCAAATAGTGTGTCCTTGGATCTGGCTGGTTGGAATCGATTTAGACGGAACGAACTTTGCGGCCGTGGCTGAACGAAAGGGGAGCTGCAAATTGGCCCTGTCAAGACCGGTGTCAATAGAGCGTTCAGTCGAATTAAACAACTCTATCGTATTTTTCAAGGTAAATTAAGAATAGTTGCTCGCGATACGAACATTTATATTAATTTTATATTCTAGGAAAATATTATCCACCTTACATGGTTGCGAAATGCTCCATCGAAGGCACGATTCTCCTTTAACCACGTGTTCTTTTTTTGTACTTGGGAATGCTTTTATAAACAGGCTAATTTTTCGGCGTGCTAAAGCAAAAACAATCGCGTTTCCCATCTTGTGGGAAACACACCTATCGGTGGCAGTTTTAAACAAGCACCTCGATTGCTTCATTATGAGGAAAATTCTGTGAAACATTACCCATTAACCACGGACGAATGGATTTGTTTCAGCTCATGCAAAAAAAAAGGTGTCTAATTCGAGTACTGATGGAAATTCGCTGAAAAACCGTCCAATGCAACCTTATCAGCCATTTATGGCGGGCATGCAAAGCGTGAAACTTTTCCGCTTTGTGTCACTCACCGGAAATATCGGATGGCATCTACACACACACACATACGCACGCACACAGCATTAGTCATCATTATCATTGTTATCGCTATCATCAGAGTCATCACCAGGGAGTGCTCTGGTAAAACTCGCAGAGTGAAACTTTGCGAACGTAATCGCTATTGTAGAAACATTGAGATTTCGGTTTGGAATGGACGGTGGAGTTCACTATGGAAAGAAAGAAGGCCTTTAAAAGAACCTTGACACAGCACACATAATGTTAAAGTATTAAATGAAGCTATAGAATAACTTTGACAAAACTTAAAAATTTTAAAACCTCAAAATGCTTTTTAAAATAGCAGTTATGTTATCATTTTTATTCTGCGAAAAACATTAACAGGATACTAACATTTAAAAAACTGCAAAGTGTGATGAAACGATAAAGCTATTTTCTTTATAACAATCAACCTATTCGCAAAAGAATCTTCTCGGTTGATGTCTTCTGGATAACATGGAGACGCCTGGTGGTTTGTACATATTTAGCAAACTTTCAAACTTATCGTCACTCGACACACCTTTGAAGTGCGTTTTGATGAAACAATGCGGCGCCATTAGTCTTGTCGGATGAAAATGGCTTTATTCTCAGCATATCGCAAGCACTTGGCAACGATAACATTTTCTCAACGCAGCGTCGGGGCCGTTCCACTGCGTGCTAGTATTTACTGAAAGTATAAAATAATCTTTTTGATGTTTTTTGCACCCTTCCCCGACGGGTTCACCTTCCTGTACAACGAAAAGCGAAGATGGTGGTAGCATTATTGCTTCTGCAGATTGCTTTCTACACATGGTAACCACACACACACGCGCGTACATTGGGTTGTCTTCTTGCTGTGGCTGTAGTCTTTACCAAATTGACGGTAGCAACCGACGGTAGCCTCTATCCAAAACCGAGTGACACACTGCGTGCCTCCATAATGTGTTTGCGTTCGAGCTTTCCCCACGATACCACACGGGCAAACATCAAAGGCGGTGTTCGATGCGACCAACAATAGTTTTCCACCACTTGCCGCCACGTGCACGGTGTCCTGTGGTCGTGGTTGGCTACGAGCTTGCTCGAAGCATCAAAGCCAACGGAAGCGGTGTGCTGGTGTGCGTGTGAGACACAACATTCAGCCGCACACACCGTTTGATGATGCCAGCGGTCGTTTCGCTGGAAAATGAGTTTTCCCACGACGCAGCAACAGCGACCGCTGGCAGCACCACCCCGTCGGAATGCTGCCTACGAGTGTCTTTGCGGTGCGGTTGTTTCCTCGCATCCAGCGCGTGGGTCTATTTGAAGCTGAAGTCAGAAAATCGATCGGACTGTGCCGTCAATATTGCACACATCGCGTTGCTACACATCGTGTGGGGAAAGGGAAGCTTTTTAAGGCTACCTTGGTTACCGTGGTTACTCTGATGCGAAAGAATCCAACCGATCCACCGAGAGCATGGAAATGAAGTCTCTCAACTCAAAGGAACAACAAACAAAAAAAATTCTTCCGCATCACGCTGCGCGGAATCGTCATACTTTCAAGGATGATAATTTTGATTAACCCACACAATTACGTACGTGATAATAAAATGTAGATACACCCCGCAATGCTTTCACCGCTGCGTGAATCATTTCGGTGGTACCCCCACCCGCCCATCCGGAATACATTACGCTTTACGACTCCGTGAAAATGTCGTTTCGAATATAATTACGGCCGTTTTTGCAAGTGAAGCGAACGCACTGTGGAAGAGCGAAAAGGATGCGTCAGAGGGTGGAATGGATGGAGCTTCGTTCCGACAGTAAAAGTTTCCCCTTTGCGTCAGGTTGACAATTTGGGCCACTCGCACACTTTGGCATGCTGTTCGTTTGATTCATTCTTTGTTGGGTCGGTTATTATCATTCAATTAGTCGCATCACACACCTAGTGGCAGTGATTGATCGGTGGAAGCGACAATTAGTGCGCGAGGAATTATGGTGGGCATTTTTATGGAGAGAAAGTTATTTTTTGTATATTATTTTTGTCTGATGATAATGTAAACGTTGGAAAGATAACGTAGCGAATTTCATTCCGTGTGATTTTCTTCCATGCACGATTTTATTCCAAGCCGGCTTGTGCCGGTGCATTCTCGGTCAAGATTATCACCCTCCCGTTCTGTCACCACAGAGCTAGTCAGCAAACACTTCCTGCAACAATGAGCACCCTTGTCCGAAAGATCAATAGCAGCCTATACAAATCACCCTCTCGCAGGCGTACTGATATTGAAGTATTGCAACAGATAAAATGTGTAACGCAACGAAGGACTGCCTTGTCTTTCCGTTTGCGAAACCACAACCTACAACACGCCCAACAATGGAGAAGACGAGAGCAATCCGCAGCAAAGCTTCCGGCCGGTTCCGATCGTCCGACGGTTGACTCTTCCGCCCAAACCGCAATGGAGTTGCTGTTGTGTCCGGACGATGGTGAAGAGAAGAAATAATTCAACCTTAAAATAGCTTCATCGATGCTGGGACTATTCGCCCGGCGTCATGGAGCTGGCGGTCTGGTGCGGAAACCCGAGCGATAACCTTCCCCCGTGGACTGAAATTTCCCAACCGGACGGTTCTATTGACGTTCAGTGGTGGTCAGTGCGGCAAATCCGGCTGCTGCCGTCCAGCGGTGGTTGTTCTGGTACCAACGGCAGCACCGATCGAGTGTCGGTGAAGACTATTGGCCCCCGGGTTGGTGTTCGGTTTTGTGCGAGCAAAAGAACGCTACTTATTTGCGCCGGTTGGGGCGTTCCGTTCCTCGAAGAAAAGGACACCGCAATCTGTAATCATCCCATCGCTTCCGAGTTCGCCCACCACCACTTTCCTGTAATTGTGTTATGCGACAGCTTACGGCCCCATTGTGCGGCTTGCTTGCGTCGGGTGCCCGAATCGATACTAACCGAATGATTTCTCTCCGGTTTTCTATTTACAGGTACGCTGGACGCGTTTGGACGCTTTCCATCCGGAGAATACCGCCCGGTCGCCGGGTTCTGTGCATCGCAATTTAATTAGACCACTTGATCGGCGCTATCTCGCACGAGCGAAGAAGGTACGAAACCAATGCCAATGTCTTGGGGTTGCGGGTACATGAAAGACTCAGAACGTGAGCGCCCCGGCAGCACCAAACCTTTGGCGGCAATGAATTTCATTCCGTTCCGGTGCTCCCTAACCTCAAAAGCCGGCTTTCAGCGGACTTTGGCGCCCGCTGTTTAAAGAACCGACAAGTTGGTTGGAAAGGAGTTTCGCGTTCGACGTACAGTCGCCTCGCGGGGAAGGTTTGCTTTGGCAGCCGCTACCGCTCAATCGACGTAATTAATTAAAAATCTTCAAGACGGATTTTCTTTTCCCGGGAAATGGAACGGAACGATGCGCCAGGGATTAGCCAGGGAGAGCAAAGTAAGCACTCGTGTAAGAAACCCCATGCAGGACTCCCGTGAGAAGCAAAGCTTGCCCCAGAGTGGCGTGAAATTACTTCGTCCGGTTTTTCCACCCCGCCTTCTTGTACGGGTTTGAATAAAAAAGAATAAAAAAAAAACGCTGCAATACACGACACAAGCCCAGTCGGGTTTTGTCCCAACGCTGGGGCCCAGCATAATCACTCGAAAAGACGCTCCGGGGGTGGCTTTTGTTCCGGGCGCTCACGAGGATAGTGAAAGTGGCCGGCCGGCACGGCATGGAAATTGATTTCAGCCATTCCGGTGCTTTCACCACTCGAGGCTTCCCGGAGCCATTCGGGCGGTAAAGGATGTGGTGGTTGGTGATGATAACAGGATTAACAGTGCCGTTCGGTGCCGCACTGACTCGAGGATAGTTTGTTTTAAAGGATGCATTCTTGAGTGGATGATGATAGAAAAAGAACGTAGTTCCGATTCTTAGAATAGCTTCTTCATTAACTAATGCACATAAGGAGTTTCCGCATCGCCCTGCATTGCGTTGTTTCAGTGCATTTAGTTCATTTGCATAACGATGCTACAGTGTTGATCGGGGTCAGAAGAACTTCAAGCAGTATATTCCTTGTTCTTTAATTTCATTATTAAGGTTAATTTATTTCAAGAAGAAATGTTATAAAAATAAAGAACTCACATCATGCGGCTGCAGTCTAAAGATTAAAAACTCTTAACTTTACTCAAAATAATATGAGCTAAACGAGAAATCAAAATATTTGTTTTATATGACTCTTTTATACCTCAATTTGACTTTAATATAATGTTTACTTAGTGTTTGAAATGTGTAATAGTGAAAAATGTAAAATTTATAGATTTTTCGAAAATATAATTTGCTAAAAAATTTAAATTAAAATTTTTACCAAATTCAAAATTCTTTCGTTCAATGTAAATGTTTGTTTAATCCAACTTCCATCATCCAAAATCAACGCTTATTTTAAGGGGATATTATCCTTTGTTGTACTCTTCGATGAGCTACTTTAACTCAAAATTAGGTTTAATTATCAGAAAAGTTCTAAATATTTTACGAAATATTTTCTTTGTTTTGGTTTTAAAAATGGCGCTAGGAGGAGTACAAATGATCCTTAATAAGATTATTGCTTTATAACGTGTTTTTTGTGATCGAAGCCTTTATTTATACATTCAACTTCAAAATTTCAAAAACAAAATTTCAAATGTTTTGTTTGAAAACAAAAATGTCAAAAAAAGATAAATTGTATACCAACTCTTTTCAAAATATCAACTGCATCCTAGCAGCACTTCAAATTTTCCTCCCACCCTGGTTTCGAAACAGATCATTCTGGATTGATAAGATGTTTACCATTTCTGCTTCACCTGGTGGCATAATCAGCTACAATTATTCACCCGACATGAACAAACGACCCCATCATGCAAACCGGGCCCGGTCGGGCACGCATGTGCCGGTTGTTTAAACCTTGCCCCAGTTCATACGTACGACGGACTGCTCGATAATTATTCCACCGGAACCCGGGACGCACCCTCTCGCGTCTCTGCGTTTCCGGTGCGAAAACAACCTGCTGCTTCAACGGGCGGTTTCCTACGTTGCTTGCCACGCCGAGCTCCTTTCTATTTTCTATGCCCGTGCTATGGCCGTGTGTGGCGAGTTTCCGTGGGAATGCGACGATAAAATTTTATGAAAAACGAAAATCATAATTAATCGACATCGTTACCATTTCTGGGACGAGCACGGGTTTCTGTTTCTGCCGTCTGGTTTGCGATGGTTTTTCTTATTTTTATGCGACCGTATGCGACCGTTCGTTGGACCGAGAACGAAGCATAAAGCGCCCTTTCCGTCGGTGCACGCGACAATGAAACCCTCGCTCGCGTGTCGCTGTATGGAAGTATTTTCCATTTCCACCATTTCACGGGGACGTGTTGGCGCGATTGGAGTACTTTTATTTTATTCACTGAATATTTCCATCCAACCGTTACCGGTTATAATTGTTGTAATCCCGGGCTTTTCCTCCCGCGGTGCTGATAGCGTCATTTCTTGTGCTAGAGATAGCAAAATTCGTGTACAGGGCAGACACACACACACACATTGCTCTCGCCTGGGCGGTTGGTGCGAGTGCGAGAGCGACAATTTGCTGGCGCCAGCATGACACTTCGATGGCGTCATTCGGAACGGTCGAGCCAAGCGAGGGAAAAAGCTACAGCTGGAGGTAGCGAGCAGCAAACTTTTACATGCTGCCACCGTTTATCGTCGAGCTAGGAAATTTGTTTTTTTTTTCCTACGACAGGAAGAGAGGAACTGTATTGAAACGAAAAAAAAAATAATTAAAAGACGAACAAACACTCCCGTGTCTGGCGAGGTTTCTCCGTACCGGAGAAATGGAACGCCAAGTGCAAAAGAAGAAAAAAATGTGAAAAATAAAACCGGCACCGTGCAGAACGGAAGCCACTGCCAATGGGAAGTTCGCGCTCGCAAAACACCTTTTGTTAGGTTACAATTATCTTTCGCCACTCGTCGTTATGAAGACGTGTGAGCATAATGGGACCAGAAGTCCTAGATTTTTTTTTTTTTACTTGCAACCGGAAGCATGGCAAGCTGCTGTCGAGCACGGGAAGCAATTCCTGCCGACCACCGCCAGTTCCGTTTCACCGTTCCATGGTGTTCGGTACGGTGTGATGTGGCGGAAAAGTCGTCCACGGGAGCTTAATGGTAAGTGCCTGCCGTTTCGCAACCGTATCGAATCTTTTTTGAAAACGAGAGCCACACTTCGTTTCGCTACCGGAACCGTTTTTTTCATACGATGCAATTATGCACAAACTGAATTCTTTAATGTGAATGTGTAGCATTCTGTTCGGTGCTTTTATGGAACACTCTCTCAGGCTTAGTAGAAACTCGTTTTCAACGGAATCATCTTGTCGCCGCCTACGTTCGAAGGCAAGAGGCAAAGCTAGCGTGGTGGTTGCAATATTTGATGGTAGGGAAAAAGGGGTTGGTAGAGCTTGGAAATTTTTATTTGATGAAAATTTTTTTAATTCTTTTTCAGTTTTTTGTTGTTTTCTTTTGACACTTGTTCCAAACATTAATCTCATAAAATTAATGTTAAGTTCTTTCAATTATAAAAAAATCCTTAAGTTTATTCAAATGAGTAAACGAATAACTCTTTGTTATAAAATGGTGTTTAAACACAGTTTTTATTACGTCTCACAAGATTTTTTCGTGTCTTACCTAAGGATGACACGAACACTTTTTTTCTGTAAACAATGTGAAATATATGTTTTTGATTGAATATTCGAGCTAAACTACTTTGTTGTTTCGATAAAATCTAGCTTATTAATCCATTTTATGGTCCAGTGTCACATGAAGCAGTACAATTGTATCAATCCGACGTAACACCAGGCTCAAACCCATCCAGCCATAAGCACCCAAAAAACATCCATTAAACCGTGTCTCCCGGGTACACTCGCTCATACAGCGCATTAAAATGTCGCAAAATGACAAAGCTCAACAATTTCGCACACACACACACTTACACAAAACGAATGGAGACGAAGAGATCGAGGGGTTTAAAAAAAAGCGTGCTTTAGTGTAATGCTAAAACCACCATAATTTAAACGAAGCATCGAATTGAGAGGGTTTCCTCCCACCACCAGTAAAATCGTTCCGTCGTCCTTTTCGGCAAATTTCTAATCGCTTGAGCTAAATCCTTTAATGCCTGCCACACTGCACCGTACCGCACCGTCCGTCAGTCCGTCCCCCGGTAGCATAATTTAGTGCGATCTTTTATGGTATTGTAAGAAAATTTACAGCTTTATTATGGGTGCGGTGACTGCCGGTGCCTCCTGGTGCTACGCCGGAGACGACGCTTTACGGTAGATTTGCGGAGAAATTTTATGAACTTGCACAACATAGCGGCTGCACGTTTCGGAGGAAGGGGAAAGAGAGATAGAGAGGAGCATAAATTTCATTCCCACCTCTCCCGGTTCCCTCTCCGTACAGTTGCTGGGAGATGTGTTATGTCTTCTTCAGTTTTCCCACGAGATCGCAACGTTGCTTAAACAAAGCGACAGCCAATCAGCGGTCAACCACGTGCGCAGAGAATTATATTTTATTTTTTTCCTGATGCTACTCCGTTTACTCGCCTCTTTGTACGAGCAAAACTCGCCACCCATCGGTGGCGATTGTTCATTAATCAAATGGAGTTTTTGCCGTTGTTGTGGCTGTTGTTTGCAACTCCACTCTGAAGCGCCACCGAAGCTAGTCGATAGGATGTATGTGTTATTGTCGGTGCATTTGTTGCTTTCCATGCATTCGGTGGCCGATTTTTGGCACATAAATTGGATAGACCGAAGAGGTACGTGGAAGGGTTTTCCTTTGATATTTGGTGCATTGAACCGGTGCCAGCATTCGGTATGGATTAAAGTTAGTGTCGTTACGGTTGAACGATTATGGGTGAAGCGAAGTGCATTGTTCGGTTGGATAAGGGCTTTTGTGCAGAGTTGCAGTTGATAGGAAACTCCCTTCTTGGAATAGGCGCAAATGTTTTCGAAAACAAATTTAATTAGAAGGATTAAATTGTTCTTTATAAAAATCAACAATTTTTGTTATATTTCTTTTCGTTGAGCAGGTAAGATGCAACTTTTAAATTGTTATAGAATGATTTTTCCAAAACGTTCTAACGTAGTTCGAACTGTTGAAAAAAAATTAATTTTAAGTTTTCCGAAGTGATGCTCATATTTTTAAAATAGTCTTTGTGTATAATTTTTCACATGCTGATCAATGGTTCTATACATTTTCAAAGCGTATTATAAAAAATATTGCTTTTTGTATAGGGAAATTAAATCAATATAAAATTTAATAATATCGACTTGACTGTTGATATTAATAAATTTTATATTGAATCTCATTTGCAACAAGGGACAGGCACGAAACTATCAATTGTGAATGCTTTTTATTCGATGTTCTAGCAGATTTAGAAAAATATCGTTGACGCACAAAATAAATCGAAAAAAGTCTTTAAACTAACCGGTGTTCATTTTCCCCACCAACATATCGTTTGATAATGTGCCAAATATTGCCCGCTTTGGGAGAGAATGAACAAACCCGAACCCAAAAAACTGAACACAATTTTAAAACGTCCTATTCACCGGAAAGCGAAACATGCGTGATGAGGAAACGCTTCCAAAACCGGGCTGATGTAGAAGAAATAATGAATTTTTAACAAGACTGGACACGGCCAAATGGTCCTAGAAGGTCAACCTCAAAGCCGGGGTGAGGGAAGGAAGGAACGAGATAGAAATGGAAAACTAAAGCAGGTTGCCGAGGGTGAAAAATAAAACAAAATGCGACAGCAGAACTGACTGCAGAGGCCGTCGCGGCCAAGGGCGGACAAAAAGCGCTCGCTACGCATTTCGAAGTAAACCTCCCGGAACCGACCGGTACCGGGACCGGTCCGTATTGTCCTTTTTCAGGGCATTCAGGTTTGTCGGCTGGCGGGCTGGCCGGTCCGTGTGACATCAAACGAAAAACTGTCCCACCCTGTGAGCTTGACGCTTTTTTCTGTTATTTCCTTCCGTTTGCGACTGCGTTTTTTTTTTGCCGGCCTTCATATAATTCCTTAACCCTTGTCACGGGTGGCGTGCTGGTGATGATGCTGATGATGGACCATCGAATTTTGGACCGTATTTACTAGCGTAAAAAAATGCTTCCAAGCCACACGCACAAACGCTCGCACAAAATGATGAGTCGAATGAAAGGAATGGTCGAGGGGATTTTTTTTTTTTTTGGTGTGTCACCGATAAATCCCACCCTTTAAGGGCCAGTTTTTCTCGAGACGGACGCACATCAAAGCAATGATTGGAGAAATTAAACGACTTTTGGGAGCGCTTTTTTTTTGTTGCTTCTTTTGCGTTCGTGCCGCGCGTTCCAAGGGAACCAGCCAGTTGATCGTCTTCCATTAGTCTTTGGGGACCTTTTCGTCCTTTGATTGGTGTATCAAATTATTTCGAACCATATTGCAGATATATATCAAGACAATGAATGCAAACTTTCACGAAAAATGGTACTTAAAACGGTGTTTAGAGAAAAGGCATGGATTCAAGAACATGACGATATAATAACGTAAAAGTTACTATTTTTATCCAACAGAAAACGCAAAAAAACACATATTTTGATACATCTTTCAAGATTTTTGAGAAACACATATGTTGATTTGAGAATACATTTTCAACATTATTGAAATATCTTTTGGTTTTATCGCAACAATTTAAATAAGTTCGTCTTCTCACCCCAACCATTCAAACGATGCGCTCAAAGGGCTCTCAGTTAATCCTTCGAAAGATCAACCAGCACACTAACATATCATCCAGCTCATGTGGGACACAGTCCCATCATCCTTTTCTCCGTTCTCAATCTTCCTCCAGCCCAACCACTTGCCTGCGGCAGCCACCAGCAGCTTAAAAGTGCTATTTTTATCGACCGCAGCTCCAAACACCCACCGCAAAATGCAAAAATCTTCACTCCAATTTTCCACATCGAATCCTTCGGAGCGATTTTTCGGTTCCCGTCGCTGCTGGATTGGCTATAATTCGGCGTCCAGTGGGGTGGCCGACTGATCCCACCGCCAGCTCCCGCCAAAGCAGCCATCAATGCACCGCCCGTTTCACCGGTTGAATGATTCATTTCCATGAAATCGAATTTTCACTTAAAAAGGAAAAACGATAGCGGGTGAGCGCATTCGAAGCGGAGCGGCTGGTTGGGCGAAAAGAGTTGATCGAAAATCGAACCGAACGGATCGACGAATCTTTCGGATGACTTTTGCTTCGGATGAGCTGGCCTTGTGAATAGGTTTTGTGGCAAGCGGGAGTGGAAGACAAATCGAACATTCGTGGGCGCGCGGGTGCAATGCTGCTGCCGTTCGCCCGATTGCATCGAGTGGACCAGAAAACTGGACAAGGTCACTAGCGAAATCGTGGTTTAGCGTCGAGTTAGTCTCGATCCGATAGATGTGGGGCCTGCAAATGGGAAAACCCTTCCCGATAAGAGGGTTTAATTTAGATGACGTGACCGATCGAAGCCAAGAAAAGGTGCATGATGCAAAAGCGAGCATTGAAAAATGGGGGCTACTTTTTGGCAGTGGGTTTGGATTGACGAGCTTAGGAGAAAAAAAAATCGACTTCGGAGGAATGATGCAACCGAATAAAATCATTCAAGTTAATCTCGATACGAAAACGTACACTTTTCCTTCTGTTTAAGTCTACTGTTTCATTTGGCTTTTGAGAATTGGCTTTTGTATTTAAAATCAATACTTCTAAACATTATTTTTATCGACTTTTTTATTTTCTTCAAAAATAGAGTAGAGAATTCTCGATAGCCCCGAAAGCAATTACCGAAAGAAACAAGATTAAGAGTAACACAGAGCGTTACCACGACCTGGGAAAGCTTACAGGAAAACGCTGAACGACATCGCTTCAGCGCTTTCTGTAAACCGACATAAAAATGCCAACGGTACGCTTCTCAAATAGCTTCCACCGAAACCCCCCACAGGCGGCAACAGCTGGCCATCCGAAAGGGAAATAAAATCGCGCACCATATCCCCTCCCGGCTGGGATAAATCCAATAAAAAGAAAGGAACAAAGTGAGAGGGAAAATAAATCCCTCCATCACCGCCGGGCCGGGAGGGGTTTTATCTCGATTGCCATAATATTCGGCAGATAAATAAAAGGGAAAAATGTTAAATCATCGAAATTGCAGTTATTGTGGGCGATAAAAACCGTCGTCGGTTTTTCGGGTGTTCGCCCGGTTCAGGGGGAGGGGAGGGGGGGGGGGGGTTTGTTCGGGACATCTTGGAAAAGCTGGTGAAAGCAGCAGCGCACAAGCACAACACATGTGTGGTTGTCCCCACTCGCACACTCGTGGCGGTGTGTGTGTGTGTGTGTGTTGCAGGATGCATTAGACATTAGAGTGAAAAGCGTCCATCCTCCAGCCGCCACCACGCATTCGGGCGCACAGAACGGGGACGATTTTCTCCATCATAAAATGCGGCTCTGCCTCGGCGGTCTCGGCGGGAGAGGGAAGCCACGAGGGGCACGGGCAGAACGCTGCAATTCTCGACGCCACACCGAGGTCAGAAAGTGCAACCGACTGCAGTATAAAACGGTGGCCCTAGTGTGTATGTGTGTGTGTTTACGTTTTATTTTACTTTTTTTTTTATTGTACGTGTGCTTTTGCAAGCTTTTGCGTGCACGTGCTAGTATTTGCACTCATCCGCACACAGCGCAAACGGTTCCAACTTCAATAAAAAGCCATAATTTTTGCCTCGCCCCACCCCGTCCGTGCTGGCTCGCTGCCTGGCTGTTGCGAACGGTGTGGCTGTGTTTGTGTGTGCCGACTGGGTGCCACGTTTTCTTCATTCATTTTGCCTTTTCATTGGATATTTTATGCCTCGCTACGGACCGGGTTGCGATGCAATGCAGCGCTGCATTCGCCACAAAGCCAATGGATAAAAGGTGTTCGGGTTTGGTCGGGTGCTTTTAGCGGGGGAAGGGGGGAGGGTGGTGCGATGAGAGAAAGTGAGCGGAAAACTCTTTGCAACGATGATGGTGATGCTGATCATGATGATCGTCATGATGAGATACAGCAAGCGTAATGATAAAAGGGCGTTGAGTGATTGTGGGTGGGCTATCAAGTAGAACGAGTTAAAGTCGGGCGAAAATTCTTGTCGACGGATAAATGCGAAGGTTTCTTTTCTAAGCGATAAGGAGAGTGTTTGAAAAATGAGCCGAAAGTTATCCCCAAATAATGGAGAATAGTGTTATAAAGTTAGATTTTCTAAACCTTATTAACTTTTTGACTTCAATGTTAGATAAATTAGATTCATTACCACTTTCAGTTTCTTCACCACCAACAATTTCTATATTTTATTGTACAGTTTTTTGCCTAAAAAAACGTATAAAAGGCTTGTTGTTTGTTGTGGGTTTAAATTTTTACATTTTCTTACATTTTATTACTTTTGGAAACCCGAATTTATTGATTTTTTATTTAATTTTTTTTTCGTGAACCAATGGCAATAAAAGAAGTATGAACAGGATACATGAAGCACAAATATAACTTTTGAAATAAAATAAGCAAAATAGACAGGCATAAGTTAAATGGAGAACGTTATGTAACAATGTGTTATTGATGCTCGACGAGTTTTTTATCCAATCAATCATAACCAGTTTAAAGCCGGTTGTATAATGAATTACCAAGCTAAAACTTGAACGATTTCCTTCTTAAAACAGAGTTTTACATTACAAAAATAGATTTGATTTTATCTATGATTTTTTTAAACGATAGGTTTATAAAATTGTTCAGTTTTACAATACACTACTAAATCTACATAAATCAGTTGTGCAAAAAAATTTGTTTAAATATCTATGCATTTTTCCACTCCATTTTGATGAAACACATAATGTAGTATGATAATTACGCCACATTCACTCAACTAAGGTCTCATTTTAAATTCAATCCATCTCTGCCTAGCTTCCTAGCTGCACCATGAGAACCCGATCCAGCCAAGGAGTGAAGATATTTGCTTGCATTAATGAAAACTTTCGATTCGCTTGGCAAATCGGACCACCCGAGCCGTGCCCAGTTGCGCATTTCATTACGCACGAGTGAGCTGCAGTGGGAAACTCGGAGCATGGCGTCTAAGCATGGCGGCTTACCGAAACCCGAGCCAACCTTGACACGGTGTCCGCGGATTATGGCATTAGATCGCTCCGACCGCTCCATCCGCCCGTCCGGTGCGGGGCCATAAAATTCTATCACGAACATTGACGCATCAATTATTGATGGACGTGAAAGGACGATCCAAACGTGAAGGAACGAGCAGCAAGCAAACACGTTAAAAAATAAAAAAAAGCTCGACTCTTCTGAGCCGATTCGAGGGAAATTTCTCCCACACCTTGTCCACTGAGTAGCACCGAGCGACCGGGTGGAGTGGCGAATAAACGAATGAATAAATAAACCATTTCCACCGAGGTTTCGCTGGCAGCGGGCAAGACGCGCTCGCTCGGCCAAATATTTTAAACTACTCCGTCCCGAGTCGAGCCCCGCGGCGAGGGGCGGCTTCATTCGACCGTCCCAAAGACGATTATGGAGCTGCTCCCGGGCTGCAAATGTAAAGCTGGCTGTGCCGGGTGCGGGCTGCTGCCGAAGAACTTCTGCACCGAGCCAAACCATTATTTCGCTCTGTTTCGTGCGCTTCACCGGTGACTTACTTGTTCGCTCACCTGCTCAGGTGCTTGGGAAAGCTCGGCCATTGCCTCGATCGCGCCACCACCGAACCTAAATCCCAAATCATGCTCACTTTTATTTCACTTTAACATTCATTCCCAGCTCGTTTGTGTTGGTGGGGCGCGGACCGGGCCGTGGCAAAACCGTGCGCTATAAAATTTGTTAGTTTAAAGGCTTTTTGACAGCGCACCAGGAAGCGTTTATGCATTTATGCATGCAGTCGGTTTAATGGAAACCTGCAGCGTAACGAGCAGCCAAGTAAAGCCGGCACCGATCCATACCAGTGTCGGTGTAGATGCTTTTTTTTAGTTTTTTTTTCGTTCGCTTACTTCCTTCTGGCGAATGTCGGTCGGATCCAGTTTCGGATCGTACCGCCGGCAGCGAAACTGCGGCAACACACTTCCGCTACATACCGCTGGTAGCAAACTCGGGCGACCATCGTGACTGTTTATCATAACTACTTCATTGTAGCGCCATGACAAACTACCCAACTACCGACCAGGAGTGCGCCCGGGAACGGGGAAAAACAAACGCGAGTAAAATAACACACTGCCACGGCTGAGCGGGAAAATATACGATTTTCGGCGGAAAAGCACAAAAACGGCAAAAGCAAACCCGGAGACGGCGGGGTTTTTGAAATATGGAGTGAAAAATCCACTGGCGAGTCTGTCAGCCCAGGTCCGGTGAAGGTGCTGTTGTTGTGCTGATGATTTTTTTGAAAATTATTATACTTCGGCAACCGTGCCCCGTTGGCAGCGGGCTGGTCGTGAAAGATGCGGGGAAAAGAGACGAAGGGTTTTGTGTCTTTTGGCAGGAGAATTTTTGGCTATTTTGTTACCTAAGATTGTGTTTTATTTGTTTAAGCATATGGTTTGCTATTTATTTTTAAAATAGTCATTTTTTTAATTTGTTTTGTAAGCTAAAATACATTCGCCACTAGATAACATACATTCCGTGAAAGAGCTATCTTGTAACCAAATATTAAAATGATTCTGATTTTTTTTACTGTAAATATGTAATTTTTGATTATAAAAATCAGTGCAATTGAAAAATATGGAATATACCCTAATGTATAAATTTTGTTTTATTTTAGGCGATAATTAAACCTTAAATAGTACCAGCTGAGACAGATCTAAATTTAAAAAATGACAGGAATAGAAAATTGTTTTTTTCGATTTTTGGCACAAAATTCATAATTTTGCTTGTAAACATGCATTTGAAAATAAAATAAAATCCGCGTAATGCAGTTAGCGGTCCATTAGCAGGTTATTCGGTTACGCGATTATACCATCAGGCGACATCAGCATGGAAATATAGATCCCCGCTGATCGAATCCTTCTCTAACGGACGTGCCACATTCCGCCACACTTTTTTCCGCAACTACCCTCCCCAGGTGGACGCCCGGCTGGATTCGATTAAACCAGTGATGGGTTCGTACTGATCGTTCTCGTTCTCGTAGCTTTTCTCGTTCGTTCCTTTCCTTTGCGATAGAAAAAGACATCCCGGAAAAAATGCGATAGTTGCTGATCAGATTCATATTCCCAGCACGTTCCCGGCCGGCATCCACATCGCTTGTGCTCCACTTTCCGGCAAGCGAACGAAACCGGTGACATTGACTTACTTTGACAAATAGCAGCTCCCGGTGCGCAGTGTACCACGACAAAGGGAATACTCCGTGCCACGGATTCCATAATCCTCTACGAACCTGCTTGCCAGTGGCACTCGATTATGGCGGGGACATCGATAAAGGAAATTATAATACAACCGGTTCATGACCAACGTACTAATAACGCTTCTTGATGGCACCACATGGCCGCGACTTTTGAGACTTGAGCCGAATGCAAACGACACCAAAAAAAAGGCTCACTTGAAAGATGAACTAAAACGAAACAATGAAGCGACCGTTCCGGTTGCTTCGGTTGAATGTCCGACGAGATAATGTATGTGATCAAACGAGTTTTAGCCGCATAAAACCATTAAGTTTCGCTTGGTGTTCGAAGCACACACAAAAAAGGCACATACGGATTTCTCGCTTCGGCTACGACTCCGGGTTCCTTTTTTGAGGTCAAAAACTTTTTAAAAACTGCTACTGGACCGCTGGAATCGGCGGAAAAGCGTTGGAAGAAGGGCACTGGGAGTACTCGGCTCTCTGATTTCAACCAATTACCATACCGAACCGTGCCCGAGACCCCGCACCGTAACCGGGTTGCTCATAAATCCCGAAACTAGGAAAACCAATTAAGTCGAAAAAGGCATAATTCATCGGATGTAGCAGCATTTATTTTTGTGCGAATAAAATTCATTTCCACTTCCTGCCTCGGCCGGGGGGTGGAGGAAAAAGGGCAGCCACTGACCCTTGCCGACAGCGGGGCAGAAAAATCGTCTAGCAGAGTTGCCACGAAAACTTTCCCATGCGAGTGTGTACACATGCCGGTCCGGGAAAATAGGAACATGGGATGTTGCTGGGAATCAATTCGAGGCGTGTATGAATCGAACGCCGACCGGGAGGTGCTCCGGAGGCACTATCCTCCCGTTCCGTCGGCGTTTGATCGTTGCCAGTAAAGCAGCGGATAAAATATTGGCGGGCAGCACAAATGGAACCGGTGCGCTTAATGAGTGGTAGCATTTGGTCAGCATTTGGATGTGGGCCCAGTTTGTGCGAGGGTTTTTTTTTTCTCTTCCCTCCTCACTCGTGCCTACTTGCTTGAGCATCATGTATCGGGGAGCTCCGTGGCCACAGAGGTCCCTTTTGAACTTTGGGGATGAGCTCAGCACCGGGTGGGGCAGGATTTATGGTCATATTATGGATTTATAATAGACCAAAAATTATTTGAATCAGCTTTTCTCAACCGGTCAGCAGGTCGGCACACGCGGTGGGCACGAAAATGTGAAATTAGACGCCCAGACCGCTCGCACCCTAAAGCGGGAGAAAGCGGCTTTGGCGGTGGCCAAACGGTTCGCTACTTGCCGCACCATCACCTGGGTCGCTGACGGCAACGACGATGGCTTTGATGGGTTTTATGGAGCGACACGTGGAAGGATTATGTGAATTTATGATGATAGAGGTTTGATTTGCTAGTGCCTTCGGACGCTGACCGCAACGCGTTGGAACATCCACCCTATCCCGTCCCAAAAACCAAACGAGCTCTAGGTATGGTAATTGAAATGCCAAATCATTAGCACGTTCGCAAAATGCGCCCACTTTCCCCACCCCCGTGTGTGGCCACACATAAAGCAGGCTTTGTGCCTAATTACAAAACTGGCAGCGCATAAAACAGGTTCGGCAATGGGCATCGGAATGAGCAACATTTATCACCAGGTGGATTAATGGAGGTGTGCTGTGTTTTGTGGGGGATGAAAAAAAGGTAAAAAGGGCTTTTTTCGGTACGAAAAAACCGACTAGATGAATGGTTTTTGAAATGTGTGCGGAAGGGAAATCATCATTTTTTAAATAGAAAAAAAAAACTCGTAAAATACATTTTGGAATGTATTTCATGCGGTATAAAATGTGCACAATAAACTAAATCTCCCACCACATGTAATTGCGCGTGCAAGCATCAATCGCATATTTTTCGGCTCCGGTAATAATGCTGCCGATTCTAACTTTTACAGCATTGCAATCAAAAACTCGTGCAAAGAAACATTGCTCGCCACCGCCCACGGGAAAACCAACGGCAACGACAAGCGCTCGGCCGCTCGGTACTTTCTCTCAATCCCTCCCTCACAGGCGCACCGATGAGTCACAATAAAATTATAACTTTTATCATTAAAGTTGAGTTTTTAATTAGCGTACACAGCCGGTCGAAGGTGTCGGCCTTAGAGTCCCTTCCAACCAATGTCCAACCGGAGTCGAAGTGTATGTGTGGGCCGGGCCGGGAGATGGAGCTCCATAAAGTGACATAAATCCGGCCGACGATCCCGGAGCAAACTTTAATTGGAAAATTTTCGAATTGAGTGACAATTATATTGCCGTCGGTGCACCATTTCGCACGGAGCGGTTGCGTTTTGCCCCTCCTACTCTCCCCAAACGCCAACCCCCCCGTAGATCTCCGGAACAACTCCGCACGAAACTGACACGTTTGATACGACCGGCTGACAACTTTTCCATCCGTATCGCCAGCTTGCCCGGTTGAGTTGGGTTTTTGATTTATTAATAAATGTTTCCATCCCGTGGCAGACGCGGTTGACGTGGCAGCATGTGGAAGTTTATTTCCAAATGAAATGAAGCATTATATCGTTCGGTGGGGAGCTGTCAGCGTCCATTTGCTGCTAAATAAGTCTGGACGAAGTGGCCATGCTGTTTATGACGGGAGAGGGGTATCGAACGGGCAAGTGCAAGACTTATTTTCCAGAATCTCACGTACGGTTCATTCTAATGGTCTATTGCAACGAGGAGAATTTTTTACATTAATTTTGATCCTATCCTGCCGTCCGCTACTTGCAACAGTCGAGTGAATGGATGCGAGGTGTGTCCTACTTGTATCGTTCGAAAACTCACCATGTGCTCATTTCGATGCCCCAGGAGGCACTTTCACCGCTCGAACCTGTTCCGAACGGTGCCGTTCAGTAAGAAACCGACACACTCTCACAAAGGGCAATTAATTACGTGATCCTACGAGGCCCTTACGAGGTTGAAAATTATTTCCGAAATTCGCAGCAGTTGCACCAGAATTTTTTGGGTCCGTTTGCAAGAGGCAAAACGAAAGCACGGCCTTTGGGGTTCATGACTGCAATAAATATGGTTCTAGCACGCGCGTGGGACTGCAGCGTGTGCTTGGTGCTTGTTGTTTCCCATGCTGCACACCCACCACAGCCGCGGACGCTTGATCGATTGCTGAGTGCAAGCCCTTTTAAGACGTTCTACCTTTTGCAATGCCCCAATTGAAAGGCGGAATGGTTGTGTATAGAAAAAAAATCTAATAAGCCACCATGATGGAATCAGGTACCGTTGCACCATGAAGCCACAGAGTAGAGGGCCATTGATATACGAAGGGCAAATTATAGTGCGCCGTGGAACAGATGGCAAAAGTTGTGATGAAAAGGTATACGGAATATAGGGGAGAGAAAAAAGAGCGAGAAACTTCTGTTGTTTTGGTAATTGGTCCAGGAGCACGGTGGAGCAAGTTAAAAAGCTTCATATGCTCTTGAAAAGCAATTGAAAGGATCGTTTGTTCCATATAAGATGCAGCTGTGCAATTGCAAGAGTGCAAAAGTTTTTACAACATTGTCGATTATTTTATTCCAATGGAAACGATTATATTTATGGTAACTAAATAATGTATTAAATGCGTTGCAAATTCACAAAATTAATTTTATTTTTTTTAATGGTAGTTTTTTATAGCTACTTAAAAATGCATACGTCTATCAAGCAAGGGTTTTCGTTTTTATTGTGGATTTATTAAGAAACAGTCATTCTTGGACACAATTCGTGCTGTTAAAAGCGAAGATTGCTTGACGGCGTCATAAGCACTCGAATTTCTTGTCTACTCGATCTTTTCGTCTACTCGACTTCACTATCTGCTCGAATTTATTACACCTGCAAACTTTCTCTGCTCAAAGCGGTTTGACGTTTGTTAGTTGTTTGTGAACAATTCACCTCAGAATTAACAAAATCAGCCAAATATTTCACGTTTCGTTCAAACATCAACGCTGGAATCAATGTTCCGCCCATATGACACAATGACACATTCAGCTCAAACAAACATAATTGACTTTCATTCCGCAATCGTCGGTCCATTTCATATTTTAATAAATTTATTCATGCATTATAAAATACATGTATTTCCCTCCGTTTGTCGCTTGTTTAACCTTTTGTTTTGTGTAATTTGCACGTTAAATAAAGGAACAATTCTCCTTTACCATCTTCCACGTTTGCTTTGAGCTCTCGTCAGTCAGATCCTATTGCTGCTCGCATCACGGTGCACGGTTAAGGCGCGAGTTGCCAAACTCCACCGCGGACTTCCACGGCTCATCCTCAGACGTCTGGTCGAAGTAGTAGGCCGTTTGTGCATTACGCTGGCGTATGACGGCCGATAGCTTGCCACCACTTGCGGCACGCAAACACCAGTACAGTTCATCCGCAACCCGACACTGTTCAAGTTCGCTAGCCGCCACATCGAACCCCTCGAAATCACGCACAATCTCTGCAATCTGGAAGTAGTGAGCAATGGTTATGTGTGTTGTAGCAAGCGTTGTTTGTTTTCTAAGAGCGTGCCAGATGAGTTTCAACCTACATTCACTTGGTTCTCCTCGGTGATCCAGCGGAAACCACGCACGATACAGTCGATGGCTTGCCGGTTCGGGCAGGGTAGCTGCTCTTCCTCGGCCCACCCGAACCCGTACCGCTTCTCGCAGTAGTCGACGAAACTTTGGCCGATCTGTTTGACGCGCGGCCCGAGCTGCTGATACGTGACGAGGATCTTGCGCAGATCCCCGTGGAAGATGTCAAGTATGCGCTCCTGGTGCACGGCATAGAACGGTGCGTACTTGGCGAACACCGTCGAACAGTCGCTGTCGGGCAGCTTGTCCCTCAGCAGCCGGTTCGCGTCGGCGTAGAGCTGTTGCAGTTCGGGTGCGTTTGGGTCCTCGTGGAAGGCGCGCGCTTGCTGCTCGAACCGCTCCGGGACAAACTGACGCCGGGCGGGATCGTACAGCCGTAGGTCCTCGCTGACGCACTTCACGTAGCACTGGCTTTCGGGCGATTGGTCCGGCTGCCACATGACCCAACGGATCTTCATCTCGATGCTGGCGGACGAGTCGTTCAGGCAGCGCACGTACGCGTACAGCGTTTGCTCCGGGGTGCGTGGTTCCCAGCCGCTGGCGGTCGGTGACACCACCGCCGGTGGACAGTCCTGCCCGAGTGGCGTCCCATGGAGTGCGCCAACGAGCGCTAGCGTGAAAACAACAATAACAGCGTCGAACGCGAACGTCACCATCGTACCACTGCTGCCGGACGACACTTCGATTGCATCTGATCACTGGAACGGGCCGAACGCGACTGACGGCAATGTTTCCAGCGTCCGTGTGCCGTGTTGCTTATCAGTGCAAACGCTCTCCCCTCTCCCACACATGGTCCGATAGATTGGCGGAGGAACCTGCTCCTCATCAAATGATTAACTCTAATCTTTGTGTCGACGACGACGACGACGACGACGAAGCGAGCGGCGTTTGTGCGCTGCCACCAGCAATATAAATAACCAAAACCCCGTTCACTTCACTTCGGATCCCTACAGGGGTCCTCGCATGCGCGCATCTTCCCACCGACGGCGGTCAACCCGCACTGATTGACGGACGACGGCTACGGAAATGCCGACAACCCGTGCGCCAGACTTTCTTTCCTCTCTACGATCGGTTCTGATTGCTGATAAAGACGCAATCTGTTTGTTTTGCCACAGCGGCCGCTGGGGCACTGTCTGCGACGATTGGGACGTGCTGCCGCCCGAACAAAGTAGAGTGCATAAACATATAAATCAACGACAACGACCAACACACTGGCCGGGACACTGGCGGCGTCATCAGCAGCCGCATTAAATTTTCAGCTCCGAACCGAACGTTAGGCAAACGATCGGTGGATCGAACCGACCCGGCACGAGTGTATGCGTGGGGTAATCTGAAAGCGATGCACTTCCCAGTCCTCCAAACAGACAGACACACTCACTTTCAATTCCCCGGAACCGGATTTGAAATTTTCTGTGACGCTGCGCGACGCTTCACAGCGGCATGAAATGTTGTCTTTCCGTCGAAAGCGGACGATTTGGTGTGGCATACCGAGAACGGATTATTCTTGGAAGCGGAGGGCGCTTGGAAACTAGGGACTGATGATTGATGGGGCGATTTGCGCAGTCGAAAGACGATTGAAATGCACCGTGGGGCGGCTGGTTGTGGGATTCACATCAGTTGGACACGAGCAACGCGATGGAACGTATTTGCGTTTTTGCTCCGGTGGTGGAAAATGATGATGTGTGAAGCGTAATCTGGGAACCACATTCATCGCTCAAAAGTGAAGATGATGCATCACAACCGGTCGGCACTTTTTGAAAGATTGTTGACACAGGTTTTTCGTTAAGTTGTGTTGGTGTTGGGTCGGAACGTTTCACTATCATAGTTTCATCATCATTTCATCAGACAAAAAAATAGAACAAATATCATCCATTACTTCCACCACTTGTTTGTTTTCGTCTAGACAAGATTATATATTTTTTTATAAAATTAGGAAACATAATTATTTGAAAATAAATTTTTTAAATTTCAAATGGAGGAAAACCCAAAAATGCATTATTTTTTAACATTTGCGACGTTTTCAAATGGTTTTTAATCGGTCTAATCACTTTAACAAAATTTCCCGTGCACATTTCATTTTTCTTCAAAAATTCGTTCCTACGTTAACAATCAGTTTTCAATTATTTTTAACCGTAAAGTTACAGTTGTTCAGTTTATAATAAAAGAAATATTTTATTTTTATTAAAATATGCAAGAAACATGAAATGTAGGTAGGCGTGAAAAACGGATATTAAAAACACTTCTTCTCACTTCTCATAAAGTATATGGAATGAAACTATCGATCCAAAAAAGAATATAAATTTAATTTGTTATCAAAATATTTCTTAGTTCTAAACATCTAAAATAAAATTAAATTGTTGCACAGCATGAAGGATTGTTCAAACATAATTATTACTGAAGAGTATTTTCATCAAATAATTGCTCAATTCAGTCTTCGTTTCATTTCGTTAAATTTCGTTCAATTTTAAATTGGATCACTTTTTCTTATAGTTTTCGTATATACCCTATAGGCAAATATTAAATATTTGTGAAGTTTCTGTCGAGACTTGCTGAAAGGTTGAGTATTATATCGTTAATCGTGAAATAAGCGTCGATTGAACAATTTCACCTGCCCAGCGAACTCTTCACTACTCTTTCGCAAATGGCTGAACCTGAACTTCATCTCTACTAATGATCTGCCTCTGTGGTGTTTTGTGAAGAAAGCTACTGGAAGAAAAAAAAATAGGGCAGCAAAGCACATAATTCCTAGGCTCTCGAATCGGTTGGAGTTCACTTTTATGACTTTCCACCCGGGGCCGGGTTGTTGCGGTGTTGTACCAGCGGTCAGCCCGTGCACACGCCACCGTTCATCATCCGGTGCCCTAAGCGCAGAAATGGGAGCAGCGCAATGTGCCGTGTGGTCATTAGAATAAATTTACATTTAACTTTCCTCCGGGGCGAGCGAAGATCTCCCCCTGCCCAACCGCATAGGCTCAAGAAGGCCCGAAACGCCCATGAATAACGTGCAACGAAGGTGGCAAACTTTCGGCCGGTAGAGGAAAAAAATTTTCCATTCTCCGCACCGGCTCCGACAGATACATGCAAATGAACCGTGAAACGGGCGCATGGTATTCGTTTTTCGGCTCCTGGGAGTGGTGAAGCGCACGCAGCAGGCTGGCGGGAAAGACACGTTCATCGAGAGTAATGAGAGTCTAATGGGCATCGAAGCTCTGCCGCCCCCTTGTTCTGGCCTCCCAACACCACCGCTGCTGGTGCACGAAAAAAGAGTAGTAATCGTATTATTAGATTGATGATTGCTGCCCCACCTCGCCGGTATGCGTCCTAGCCTACGGAAAAGCCCCAGTCAGGACCGTCCTGGCACTGAGGGGCACTAAGTGGGAAAAGTTTTTCAGCAGCCTCTCCGGAGGCCAGCAGCATAGCTTAAAAGCATTATGAGTTATTTATGACGAGAGGAAATTGATTCCTCGAACCGTTCGCGAGTGGCACCTCCTCGTGACATGGAGGCAGTCGAGATTTCGTTCAACAAATGGACTCGATAGGGGAACGTTTTTCTTTTTTTTTACTATTACAGGCTCCGAAAATGACCAAACTAAACATCCCTGTCGCACACGAAAGCTCTACCGGCAAGCTTTCCCATAGAGATGCGGAGCTTCCTTCAGCGCGCCCGGATAGCCAAAGTTAAACAGATTGTTTACGAGAAAGAAACTCTTTTGCTTTAATTGAAATTTATAAAACTTCCCCCTCCTTCCCCCGAATCCTTCAGGTTCTTTCCGCAGAGCAGAGGAAGCGTTCCGGTAAAATGGAATCTTTGAATAAATTAATTTGGAAGCGCTCGCTGGAGCGGTGTGTATGAAGGCGTTTGGCAAATCCCTTTCGCCTAAAGTGGTGTCCGCTGAAGGCTGGTTGGTCAGCTGCAACTATTTAGCTGCAATAGCTCCTCCCGGTTTTGCATCGCGCTGCTAACGCCGTGCGGAGTGAATGGTCCAGATTTAGTTATAGTTTGCGTACAAAATTCCTTTACAGCTTTCGGACGAACGTTCCCACCGCCTTGTTGCCTTGGCCACCGGATAAGCAGAATGGAAAAGTTTTCACAAAAAAGCCAGCTGAACCGCCAGCTGGATACACATCTTTCCAGCTAGTGTCTCCTTAGTTTCGGGGTTTTGTTTCATCATAATCTGTACACTGGGACGCTGTGAATATCGTACCGCATCCTGCCACCGGGGTTGATCGTTTCATCTACAAAAGAACACATTTATTCAACAACACTTCAAATCTCGACAACTATTCATTTAAGCGCCCGGAATGCTCACCGCCTTGCTTCACCCTGTCCAAACCCGGTGCCCATGAGCAGCGAATTAGTACGAAACGCAAACTTTCCAATTATTCTTGATAGCTTCAGGAACGGGCCCCATAAAATTGTGAAACTTTTTATTTCCTTTTCCCTTCTGCCGGTGCTCAGCAGGATAAGAGCGGTATGAATATTAAATTACAAATAATTACTCAAAAGACGGGAAAAAGTTTCGTTAGTCGAGCCGATGAAAGGACACCGGCTAATGAGCGGCATGAAAGTGTTTCGATACCTCGGCTAGGGTGAAGCAATTTATGTGATACTTTTCTTTGCATAGTTTGTTTGCAAACGTTTCCAAATGGTTTATGATTTGAGAGAAATTTCGAACAAATAAGGAGCAATTTTAATTTGATGCAACCAATCAGAAATGGAAGGGACAATCAAATGCACCTCATCAAAAAAAATGTGTTTGTATGAAGATACAGAAATTAAAAAAGATATGAATGTTTTTTTGCCCAAACAAACTTGACTAATTTCGGTAATTATCATCGTTTAAAAAAGCTTATATCGATAAATTAACGAGTACACAAAATAAAAATTAGGCTTGTGCTTCTTTTGGTTTGGAAATTTTCAGCCAATTTTTAGTGTTTTACTATTTTTTGCTATGAATTGTATTCACATATTTCTTAAATTTTGTTTCAATAAGCTTAAAGTGTTATTGCAAGTAGTATACCAATGGTAAATTGTGGTATTCCAATAGTTAATTTCAAAAACATCATTTATCATAGTTTTTGCTGTGACATTATTTATATAGAATTTAAATTCAATAATTGAACCATAAAAATTAAATTTCATTTAAATTTCATGACGTTTTCAAAGACTTCTGCGAAGAAATATAACTTCCAACAACTTAACCCTATGCTGGTGTGTAATTACCGCTCCACCAATAGAGTAGTCAAGAGCTGCTCACACCTTCCAAAAGCGATTACGAAGTTTTCAACCTACAACTAACCATCCACCAAAACCCATTATGCTTCCCCGGCCAACCGATTGCTGACAAAATGTTGACGTTTATGTTTGCGGAACCTAACAGCGGCACTAGGTGCTATCATTAAGAAAACATAAATGTTGCTCACTCCAAAGGCGGTTGAGTGAGGAGTTTAACACGGGATTGTATTATGGAATTGATGGAGCGACCGGGTTTGGGGAAGTGGGCAGTAAAACATAGTGCGAACCGAACCAGCATGCCCACCAGCATGGAGGCGAGAAATGACGTGCGTCCCGATTTGCTTACCGTTTCGGAAGGATTACGATTACGGATGGCGTTTGGGTTTGAAGCGATTTCAGTGGGTCCCGTGCGGACGCGAGAAATCCGAGTTCGCGGAAGTGGTTTTCCAGTAATGAAGGTTGGGCATTCATTACCGACACCGCCGGGGCCGCGTGAAGGGGTTGTGTGATGTGCTTCGCATATGGTTCGGTCGCACGATTTTCTCCCCACAAGTGGCGCTTTGTGAGGCTTTCGTTTAGCACTCCGACACGATTCGTGCCCGGTGTTGGGTGGGGCACGCCCAACCACTTGCAGCGAAGGGAGAGAAATAATTATGCAGCTCCTGGTGCACGCGCACACGCGACCACTGCATCCCGACGATCGCTTCCATTCTTGTCGGTGGTCCAAAAAAAAGTATGGAAAAAAAGAGAAAGAGAATGTGTGTGTTCAAGAAAGCAGGCAGCGTGAAACTCCGAAACAGTCAAGTGCAGCTGCCGCACCACGTCGACAAATTCGCATATACTTTTTTTCTTTTTCACTACGCGTTTCGTGGCGCGTTAACACCCAAGTGCTTTCGGCAGGGAGCTGAAGCTGCTGAAGCGAAAAGAAGTCAGCACCGTCCTGGCCAGACACTCGGTGCTGGTGGTTTGTCGGCTTCTATTTCAAATGCACCCATCACCCCCGTGCAGTAGCGCAAAAAGTCATAAAATTAATTCGTGCTTAGTGTCGGGGTTTATGCGATTTCATTTTTACTTGCCCTTCTTCGGTATCGCAACAGGAGTGGAACGAGGTGGTAAAGCGTCAGATACAGAGCGAGAGTGCACACGTGTGTGGGTGTGGGTATGTAAATGCATCAGAAATAGCGCACGGCTGCTCGCGATGGCTTTGGATGGGTCGTTCCTGGGCCGTATAGCCCTTCGGAACGGTGCTGAGGGCCCGTCAAGTGCATAAGAAATATGCTATAAATTGGTGACTAGTACGTGGATACCAAACCTGGCACCTGCGGTTGGTAAAGGACGAACGGAAGCTCTTAGATTTTCCACCCGATATGCTGAATTACGTACGTAGTCAACCGCACCGGCACTAAACGATGTGCGTCCTGGGGTTTTTTTTCCCTCCGGTGCGCTGCCTGCTAATGGGGTCGGCCGATTTGCTTCACGGATTTCAAACTGCGCTACCGGCGTTTCATAAGCAAAGGGGCATGATACCGGGACCAGGAGCGAACCGGAGACGCGGTGTTTTGGAGACTTTACTTTTATCTTTCGGCTGGAAGGAACGAATTTCTGTACTTCGTGAGCACGTCCCGTTGGTAACGGACGAATTATGATGAAAGTTCGCAGGATATTTAAATAAGCACTTCAAAAGGCCAACTATTTTAACATGAACCAATAATTCCACAACTGAATAACTACCAATTGAAATGTTAGCATTCAATAACCGTATGAATAAAAATGGTTTTTTTAATTTTATTTATTTTATTTTTTTTAAATTTCGAAACAAATTGTAGATTTTTATCTCTTTACAAACTAAAAGATTTCTTAAGATTTTAATAAAAATAAAACAAAATTGTTGATTGCTTTTTTAAAATAAAATAAAGATTCGTTTGCAAAGAGTAAATAAAACTTTCATCTCGTTGGTTGACAATGCAACTTTGGGTTTTTTTTGCTATGAATATCGTGTTATGGATATCAATTCATAATTTTTTTTGTGATAATTGTATTAAAAAAATAATTTCTCGTAGCGCAAATAATTGAACGTTTTTGTTTGATTTTTTTTCCATTTTATGAAAAAAATTAACTAAACTTTTCAATGGTGTAAATAGTTTTGTTTTGATAACGTTTAGCGTGCATACTTCTTTTAAGACGAAATTATTTTATGTGACGAATTCCTTGCCATTTGTCACTCGGATTTTTGTTTCAATTTAATTTTGTTTATTTATTTATGCAAGAAAACCCAGCCCGTATAGCTTCATTTACTCGATATAAAAAAAATCCCCGAACAATACTGATGATTTAAATATCTCATGATGACCTCTATCGTTCTCTGCAGTACACCCAAGGGCTCTCAAGAAAAACAGTCCAGGGTCCAACAAAACAGTCCTAGTTTTGTTACAAAGTAACAGTCAAATTTATGCATCCACCAAAACCATTCGTCTCAACTTGGATTTGGGATAATATGCGCAGTTGGAAAACGAAACAAAATGCAACAAAACCAGCCGAAGGGCTACCATTGTCCGTGCCATCGTGAATGCAAATCGGTTCGGTTTGGTGAGTGCGCTTGGTGCACTAGCTTACTCCCCGTCAAATGCAATGCAAGTCGCTTTCCATTTGGCATTGGCCTTGTGAACAATTTTACCCGCGAGTCGGACGGTGGGAGTGTGAGCGAATAGAGGTTTTGCTTGAGCCACATGCATTGTGCCCGGCAAGACCGGGTCGGCCAATTAGACTAACACTGTACCAACAGCATTATCCTCGAGAAGCTGCCGGGGGGTCGCTTGCGATCCGACACGGACCGCTCCGGTGAAGAAAACCCGTCCCGCTTATGGCTTACGAGAGAGCTTCGAGTAAAGCTTGCCAATGAAGCTTCGTTGTGAGGGTGAGGGTGAGAACGTTCTCCATCCGCTGCTTTCTTGCTTCCAACTAATGCTCAACCACCGAGCGCCTCGTACCGCTAGGAAACACCCCACCGGCAACGGCCAATCGGACGTAGAATTAATTGAATCATTTGAATTTTAATTTGAAATTTAAATTAATTGAAATTGATTGCGAGCTATTGTAGGGCTGACAATTGGATGGGGAAACCAGCTGTTCGCAGGCCGCGGTTGTTTTTTTTTGTCCTTCCCTTCACAGTGCACCGGTACCGCGTTCGATCAAGGACGACCGACGTGCATAGCTGCATTTAGTGCGGGAGGAGATTGTACCACCCAGTTTTGATTGCGATCGAGCGATGTTTGACACAGTGTGATGCATTTATCATCATCGTCCGTTTCCCACGCGTATTTTGCATTCGCTGACGATGTTCGAGCAAACAAAAAAAATCTCAAAAGCACGTGCTGTTTCTCTTTCCGCGGACGGAAACAATTCGATTCGGTCTTAACTACCGGAGAGGACAAAAAAAAACAATGACTTTATTTACGCTCCGGAACACCCTGAAACGGATGAATTAAAACTAAAACTTTCCAATGTTTTTATGTCTCTAAAAAGTGGTGAAATCGGGAGAAAAAAAGCTCAGCAAAATCGACCACTGTACTCCGGAAAAATTTATATGCATACACCTCGAAAAAGAGAAGCACTGAAAAAATAGAATAAAATTTGTAAAATCGAATGAAAGCTGACAATGGTGCGCTTAGACATTCGCTAACTAACGCTACTTGATCGGGTGCGGGGAAAATTCGGATTGACTGCAAAAGCAATGAAACACACACACGCACACACGCACATATCACAGCCAAATTCTCATGACGTTTGCATTTTCCGCTAGCGCACACAAAATGCACTAAATCTTTTCAGCAGAAGTGCCCAATTGTGCGAGTGATCGTGTGTGCATATTTTTGTTGCTTTATCCGAGCCACTGTGTATGTTTTTTTTTTGGTCGCTTGTTTTCCACGATTTCCACGATTCGCTTGCCAGGCGAAAAATGTTGCGCGAGCGGCTCTTGTGTAGGACATTTGAAGTGGAATGGATGGCTCGAGTTAAATCGGGTGCGAAAACCATGAATTCCACACGCGAGAGTTGTTCGATGGGCGATGGAAATGCACGTTTTAACTGAGGCGACATTTGGGTAAACGTTAAACTTATAAATTTACACATTTTCAGAACCAAAAATCGCCCGTTCGGTTTCTATGCGGCTATGCAAAGATATTTTTTTACCTTCGACTGTGTTTTTGGTAATATTTTTAAATCAAAAAAAAAAATTGCATTTTGTTATTCAGAATTGAGGCAAAATATAGTTAAATAAACTGCATCACATCTACTAAAACCACATAAATCTTAAAAAACTTTACAATACTGAAATGTCTTCTGCGATGCAAAAATTTCGAAAATTCGTGACAATTTAAAAATACACTTATGTTTAAGCTGGCAGTGGATGTTCAGATACAATATTAGATCCGACGTTTGAAGGGTTTAGGAATGTGGATAAACAGCAGATTTAAATGCGAATGTGAAACATTTCGCATCAATATTCACATAAGGTTTAAACATTTATAAATTATATATCATTCACAGTAAGTTGGTGGGGTTTCTTTGTAATGTAATTATTCTTAATCATTTAATATAAAAAATTGGATCACAAATTTTATAAACAATTCTTCACCAAGCTTCATGTCCTGTTGATCTCTAACAATGCAATGTACAAAAAGGTAAAAAAAAACAAATTTCAGATCGATCGTCACAAATTGGGATCTTTCCACGCGCACAGTTTGTCGACCGTGAAGACTAACCCATTTGTGGCAGACTTTTCAACGTACCCACTATCGGTGTTTTAAAGGACGTGTCAACAAAACGCCTTACTATCAAACCAGCCGCACCCGGTTCGCGCTGCGTCTTTGTGTTCGTGTTACGTGCCAGCAAAGTCCCTGCGGTGTTGTTCGTCGCTGTCGTCGCCGGGGCCGGTGGAAGATGATGAAATGGAATTCAACTCCCCGGAGACACCGGCCGCCTCCGCCACCTGCCCCCATCGCCGCGGAAAGTGATAGGGTATGGCTGGTGAGCGATAAACATGAACCCGAGCCGTTTGGACCGCTGCAAAATGAATCTTCCGCTTTATGACGGCGAGCGATAGCTTGTCGGAACGGGTGGAAGCGCTTTTTCGTGATTGAAGCCATATTCTAATACTGAATGGGGTGAGGGGGGATGGTTGGGGTGTGTGGTATGGAGAAATGGAGTTCATGTTCCGTCTGCCGTTCCCAGGCCAGGCTTATCGACACGCACACAAACATCCGATGCGAGAGCCGATGGGTGAAAAGTTCAAACCCATGCCAATGCGTGCCGGGCGTTTGTATGTTTTTCACCACGAAAGACAAGGCAGCTGAAGGCTTTCGTGACCGCGTGCATATGACCCGTGAAGCACCGACCGGTCCGGTCGGCACGATGATGATGGAAAACAGTGCCAGCCGTTGCCCCCGGGAACCACATTGCGCCGTGGTGCGCGAAGCAAAAATTTGAATAATTGATTATTTATGCCCATGCTGGCCGCGTGAGCCGTGGCAAAGTTTTCCAGCCCAGCGCCGGGGTACGATGTGCGCTCCTCCCCCGCCCTCCCCCCACGGCAGAGCAGTGCCCGAAAGCGGTGCAAAGAGTTGAAAAATGTTCTTCCACTCTCTCGTCTTCTCTCCCTCATCACCATCGGCACAAAAACGAGTACGCATAGCTGAAGCGCTCTGGTCGCTGGTTGTTATTCTCCGACGGTTATTTACCATTTTATTTGCTTGTTTGGCAACTCGTTCCACTCTGTCGTCTTCGAGCAGTGCGGTGCGGCGATCGTCCTTTACGTAGTTTCCAGTCTCCAAGGGCCGAAGAAGGACGGTATTCGATGGGTTTGTCACTGATCGTCAGCGATGGGTTGTCCGATTTTTTGTCAGTATTTCTCCCGAACACTCGGATGTGCCCGGACCCGGTGCCATCGTTACAAGCTTCAGAGCTTCCACGTTTTCCTGTATGTGACAGTGTGTGTGCCATTTTTTTTTTGCCGCCGTACGCTGAGTTCAGTAATTTAATTACTTCCATTTCTCTAACAAGATGCTGGGGCGGTATCTCATCCTTCCCCCAGAACGGTGGTGCCAGTAATTGATTGTTATTTTTCGCTGCTCGCTCTCGAATGAATTCGAACGGTGCATGTGCCAGCGGATGGCACAAACACAATGGATAAAATAATGAATTTTCGTCGAAAAATAAGTTAAGTTTCGAACGTCCAGGCGGAAAACATTTTTATTGCGGTACGAGACGAAAATTCAATCAAACAGCGGCGGAGGTAACAACGCCAATAATCGGAACTTTTTTTTTCGAGATATTGGAAGAGTATGCCTGTTTGGTGCTAGTGAACTCCATTAAAGATACAATTCATTTTCAACCCATTCATGATAAATCAATACCAATAAAAGCGTATGGTTGGAAGTATATTTCTGTTAAACTCATCGAATTATGAAGCATCAGATACAAATCGTTGTAAATAATTTCATAGAACGATGTATTGTTTGTCGGGCGGATGATTTAACTTTTTCATTAACGTTTTCCGCAAAATACACTTTGTGTAGCATTCAATTCTGAACCGAATTCTGGATTCGGTACTTTTGATTTGTGTATTTCAATTGTAACCCAACTGCTGGGTTTAATGAATGACCCATTGCATGGTTATTCAGCGAAAATGTTAATCGTTTTTAAACAAAAAAATGCTGTCAGAATGGTTAGTATGAAATTTTGTAATATTTCTTTGAATTCCACAAACATGACTTATGAACGCGTATATTATTACTTCTGTATGGCAAAGGAAAAAGTTGTACATCAGTTAGGAACATTTAGAAAAAGGCTTTCAAGCTTTCGATACGCAGAAAAGGAAAATAAAAGATTTAAACATTAAAAAAATATCTTTTTAGATTTCTCATCCTAATCTGTCTCTTTAAGTAGAAGATAAACAAAAATGTCAGATAATGAAGGTAATGATAATAACAAAGAAAAGAATCCAGAAAAGCGAAAGTATGACAAATGTGCTAGTATTCGAGAAGTATTTTAATTAAACATCATTAAAATGCTTTAATCATCTCTGTATATGTGACGTTTTGAAAATGGCTGCCAGACAACTGCTGCCATCTTACAGAGGTCAAATGTTAATGAACCTTCAAACATCCAAGCTCGTATGAAACTCCAGAACATACGTTAGCACAGGAAGCGGTGGCATAAAAGATCAAAAGACGCTTCCACGTCAACGCAAGCGGCTACGACAACGAAATGCATAATTGATGGTTTTGATTTGTGAAGGCGAGCGTGTTTTATATCCTTGCCTTGTTATTGGTGGTTTATCCTTCGTGTCCTTCCATCGGAAGAGTTCGTTTTATCTCTTCCTCTTCTCTCCAAAAAAAAAAAAAAAAAAACTACAGGAAACATTTCGTTAGGCTCACCCAAAATAACCGCGAATGGTAAAGCAAAACCGGAAAGATAACGAAAGCCAAAGTGCGTGGATTGAATGGTGTCGCGATGCCGCCCATAAAGCGTACCACCCGCTCAACCCAACGGCGCCAGCCGACTCGACGCTGATTAATGGCGACCCGCTCGTCCTCATCGTCGTCGTCGTCGTCGTCGTTGTCACATTAATGACATGGTTTTGACAACTTTCGACAAAACAGGGGACAGCCAATTAAAAGGCACCCTATGATTAACGTAAGAAGACGCACTCGGCGGGCGGGCGGGCGGGTGGGTGATGGGTTTGTGTGCAACCTACCAGCGCCAGCTCACGCGAGAAACATCATTCAAACGCGTTGATGAATTCGGATGAAACACCCGAAAATGACACAAACGCGAAAGGCGGGTGGGGGGCGGTTCATGGTTCAACGGAACGCGGCTCGTGAATGGTCTGTTCCGGTGGGATGGGCTTTAATTAGGACGATAAAAGTCATTAGCCAGCGTGAAAAGGGGTGCGTGGTGCGTGGTGGAAACGCGTGTGCGTGTGTTTTAGCTCACGGATGTGCTGGTGACATCGTGTTTTTCGCGTTTGTTCAATGCCACGAACACGCTCAACGCGTTTGAAGTGGAAAACTGAAACCTGCTGCCCGAGCAGAATGTGCTGTAAAACTGAACCCACGTTTCATTTATTTGTACTTCATCCATCGTCATATTTCATGTTTAATTATTCATCTTTTTTATCCTTTTTCTCTTTCTCCCTCTTTCTATCTCTCTTTCGCAGGTGTAATAAGTGATCCGACAGCCTGGATGACCAGTTTATGAAATGAATCTCACCGCCTACTGTGCTCCCTTGCTCAGGGAAGCTTTGATTGCCATGTTTTCAAGCGCAAGCTAACGATTTGTGTTCAAAGTAGCAGGAAAAGTGTTCGAGTGCGTGCAGTAGAAGCTGCCGATCGTATTAAATTCTTCACCCAAAAGCAACCAATGGCAACCTCGCCGTGTTTTGCTGGGGTGTGAGCTGTCGGACAGAGAATGGGACTGCTGGAAGCGACCTGGTTGAAATTAATGCAACCCGTTCAAACTGCTGCAGCTTTATAGCGCTCCTCAAAAAACCTGCAACCAGTTGGAGGAAACCGATCATTTTCACGTAGCCCACTCTCCCGGTTCCGGGAACCCGGTAACATTTATTAATTTTCTACGTGGGTCAGAAAAAAAAGGATTCCTCGCTCACTCCCATCACGAACGCAGTTCACGTGCCGCGTGTGTTCGGGCGTACAAATTGAAATTGAAACCGAGGTTGGAGGAACCGCTCATGTACCAGGATGATGGGGACGGCCAAACCGGGCCCTAGTTCGGTGAGGCCATAGTGAAGTGGACGATCCGTCGCCGGTTGCGTCGCAGCAGCCAAGATTGTGGGAGCTAAATAGTTGACGCGAGTAAGTGAAACCGTGCGGCTCCAATTCGCCGATTGGTGTAAAGTAAGAAAAGAAACTTTGCGTTCGCGCTGGAAAGTGTAAAGTGAAAAAGTGTAAAAGTAGTGCAGTTTGAACGAGCTGAGCCGCGTCGAACGAAATACGGTGAAAATGTTGCTGGAGCTTAAACTGATTCTTCTCTGTCTGCCCTCGATCCTGCTCGCCACCACACTGGATTCGGGTAAGTAACCATTGCAACCATTCTAAGCGTAGTATATTTTTATTATTATGTAGAAATATGAATTAAATCCTATATTTAAGGGAAATTGTTTTTTGAGAAAGCTAACGTCTCAAAGGAACACATTTCTACGAATGACAGAATGTTTTTTGCTCTGTCTGCTTCAGTCGTTGTCGTCTTCAAATGAGGGAGAAAATGCATCAATTACAGAATATCCCTATGCGTGATTTATTTTTAATTTTTTTAGATTATTCAAAACTAAATTCAACTTTTTCCTGATCATTTATTCAAATTCACCTATCACAAATTCAACGGAGATAGATTAAGCGATGCTTAATACCGTATATTATTCGATCCTTTGCGTAAAATTTAATTATTGTTTTGTACGGTAGCTTTCTTTTTTCATATTTTTGAACCTTGTAAGGAGTGACTAAATAACTAAATTATACTATTACACGAGCGTTCATGGTATGAGTAGAAGGGCACTTAGTTAATTTTATTTCTCTGGTAACCCAGTATTTTTAAGAATAAGAAATCATCTCTTAAGCATCTCTAAGAAATCATCTCTTAATGTCGAATAAAATCACATTTACAAATACTTATTTGTTTCAGGCTAAGACCTAGGACTTCAGAAAAAATCATTTTAAAATTAGTTTAAAAGGTTTTTTTTTGTGAAATTTCCATATTTCATGATGATGATGATGATGATGAAAACAATTCCATAATGAAATCTTCTCGGTATCATAGGTTTCTTATCCATTTGAGCATACCATCCTGAAGAAATGTCGTATAAGTTTTGCTTAGTAAAACAAAAATCCATTTTCCGCTAACTTCCTACAAACAATTCAGCGCTTCCAATCTCCCATTTCCACCTAATCCACTTGTAAGCCGATCGAATGATTTCTGGAACCTGTCTTCAGCGACCGGCGCCCAATATTCATGGGTGGGGGAAAAAATACTAAACCAGTGCACTGTCAGCACAACCGGGGCCACGCTGGACATCAATAATCCTTCGTACGTGACTCGACGCCACCCGACGCGTCGCTTCATGTGCAAACAAAAGCAGAAAAATAAAATAAAACGAACCATTCTTTATCCTGTGTTCGGGATTTTTTTTTTGCTTCCCCACGGTAGCACCACCGAAACTGGAACAACACCGCCAAGTGGGCGATACATAATCACTTCAATTAGCTCCTAAAATACTACCGTCGAGAGTTTTCCCGCACGGTGCGCCCATCCTTCCGTTCGGCCAAAGCCGGGGTCGTTCAAATTAGTCTCGCCTGTCTCACGCGGATCAGCCGGTTGGATCATATCCCGCTTGCGTTCGGCTATCTACTAGCTCGAGGGACCATCCGAAACCGGATGTACCAACCATGCCCGTTCGGACTGTTGGTGTATTTTTTCTATTCTATTTTTTTTTTTGTGGAAAGTGGTGCCAGCGTTGCCATCGGCTCGTGCCGGCGATCGTGCCGGAACGATATTTTACATCAAGATTAATTGCTTCGGCCGGGGTGGAAAAATGCGAAACGGAGCGTAAACCGGTGGTGGCCAGTAATTGCAAGGGGGGAGGCCCAGCCCGGGGGAAAGGACGCACCGCGAGAATGGGCAATTTACGTAGCATTCAACTGATAAACAGAAGCGGGGAGTAAAAAATTGAAATAAAAATACAAGCGTGGAAAAAAAAGCCCCCAGCATGCATGATAGCTTCCTAGGAAATTGTTGAAAAATTTCCGGTTTTGACCGTCAAATTCAAGGTCCTTTATTTTGCTCCCTTTTCCCGCGTCACGTACTCTCTCGTGCGTTCCGATGCACCTTCGGCATCGGAAGCACCTCGTGCACGGGCGGAAGAAAAGAAGTCCATTAGTCATTCGATATGTTCTAGTTAGTTTATTTTTCGTCGATTTTTTTATTATTTCTTTGCTCCATCGTGTTGTTCTTCTTCCTCCAAATCCAAATTCACACGCGAATGGATCTGTATCGGGAGGGCTCCATTATCGGTGGCCGGAAATCGATAACGTATACTCGTAGCGAACGCGCGCGCGCCCGTCACGTGACGATGAATCTATCCACTCGAACTTTCGAAAAAGGAAGCTTCCCGGAGGCTTCCGGGAATGTGTGCTGGTATGTGTAAATGTGTCGGGTAAGAATCGAGCCAAGGCGAACAGAAGAAGAAAAAAAAACGCTCGCTCGTTGCATGCAGATGCAGATGGTGGAAGGAAGGTTGGTTCGAGGCAGGAAGGATGGCCTCCAGAACGTGCACACTTACATGCACACGGGCGCGTCCTTCCCCGTTGGCGTAGGGTGGGCAGCTGACAGCGTTTCGTTCCATACATTCACCCAACCCGCCGGTTTCCACCGTTCGGCACGCTCCCTTCAGCCGAGACTGGTCCGTGCTGTATCAATTTAAAATCTCTTTTTAAAGCAAAGTCACGTTTCGGGACACGCTATCGCTTCGGCACATCGTTTATGCTACACGGATAGCAGCAAAAACGTGCTCGGGGGGAAGCCCTCCCTCTCTCTCTCTCTCCCTCCGCCACCCGTTTTCAAGAGATCTGGGTTGGTTGTGTTAAATGGGCGACGGTGGCGCAGTGGCACGGAAAATATGAGCCACACACCAACATGCACGGAAACACAGAAATATTGCTCCTACGTTGGCCATGTTTCGATAGATAGATTTGGTTTTTTAAACGGGAACGGCTTACGACCGGCTTCGGTGCCTTTTGAAATTGGGAAATTTATAAATCTCTATCGAAACCGGCCGACGCCCGAGTGCATGATATGAATATTTGCTTTGAAGATAATCTCCTCGCCCGTGCGGCGGCTCCTCATTTGGCCGTAAATAAGAAACCACCGGGCCGGACGGTTCGGCAACGGGGGGAAACTAATTTGAGATCTTCCGCAAGATTGCCACCGGTGGGCTATCCTCTTCCCTTCCGCGCCTGATTTGTATCTTTTGTGGGTAAATCTCTCATTCGGCTTTTACCGCCCAGAAGCCTGCATTCGAATGACCTGGAATTTACATAACGAAACTCGCCCTGCCAAGCGCGCCGC
>JXWZ01004656.1:0-22464 GCA_000956215.1 Anopheles farauti No. 4 | reverse complement strand
AATTTATTGTAGTTAAAAATTAGTATAGCAGAGCGGTCATATTCGTGCGTATATCATATTCCGCTGCTTTTGGCAAGGATTTATATGTTGAAATGAAAATAATGATAACAACAGAACGTACTGTATAACAGGTTCATATTCCAGTTTTAATTCGAATTTCATACCCCAAAGATTTATATATAGTTACGTGTATACGTATATGTATAGATGCAGGTATGCGAGTATGCGTTATAGTATAAGCATCAGGACGTGAAATAAAGCAATGGGTTTTGCAAATCACTCCGCTCGAATCGTTATTATATATTATAATAAAAGAATAATAGAATTCTATAGTTAAAACAGTACATAAAAACTTTATGCTATGTGTTTTTATGAATTTCTAAAAATTGACACAATATAGCTGAGCAATAACTATCGTAATAGGTTATAAAAATAAAATACTATTGGACAAAATTTTAACATCCAATCAACAAATACCTGAAACACTCGTTCAGGTGTTAATATATACGCAGATTTTGTGTGAAGAATATAAAATATGGAAAATATCGAAAAATGGAATATAAAAATATTTTTGCTAAATATTAAATTTAAAATGTTGCTTACACCGCGTGATGTTAAGAACGAAGATATTGCAAATGGTAATTATGGTAATTATGGATAGCGTAGCACGTTTAGACTTTGTTTCCGGATGTCAATTACGGATACGGATGTCAAAAACCGAATACAATTTTACGAACTTAAATTGGACAAAATAACAAAAATGCGAAAACCAAATGTAGTTTTTGGTCACTTTAACTTTAAAAATAAAGGAAACATATACCTGAGAAAAATGAAAGAAAAAAAACGATGTGTGCCATTCCAATAAACATTCAATTAAAGCTATTACAGGCAATTAATATTTTCTGTACGAACTGTCTGATAGATTTTTATTATTTCTAACGACTAATTTCTTGATAGCAGTCCGTCTGTATAATCCGAAAATTTAATTTTGTTGTCCTTCAAGACATTGGAGAGTCAAACATTTTTCTCTGTCTCAAACATGCCATTGATAACTGGATCGAAAGGTGGAAGAAACAACCTCTAAGACATTATTTCACAACATCACCGTATGCTTGCACTACCAAAACCTTATAAAGAAAGAAAATAGCTATACCTCCTGCTACATGACGTACGGAATTCCTCAAACTATTGCATGGTGAAAAATTGACCGAGTCAAAGAGCCATGACACTAAGGAGCCCACCACTCGTTGGTTTCGAACATGAGCCCACCTCGTCGCATTTCGTACGCAGCACAAGTACCAGAACCGGCGCCCGGAACGGACGGTGGAACGAAATTGACCAATTAATTAAGTGCTCGAATCGAAATGGAAGCTAGCTCGGTACATTTTTATGTGACTCTCCACCACCGGCACCGGCATCGATACCGTCGCTGGGAGGGGTGGGCGATGAAATCCACCACGATCATTCATCGTATGGTGTTAACACCTTTATTACATATGCCACGGCACGGGTTCTAATTTTCTCTCGCCGGCCGTTCAGTCCGGTAAAGGAATTTTGTCGATGATTGCTTTCCATCCAAATAATGCACGACTCCATCCATTCCATTCACCACCGTGCTCCCATGGACAAAGGATGCAGGGGAAGCGTACACAGGAGGGGAAAATATGTGCACCGCCTACTACGTCCCTTGCGACCATCTTCTCATAGCGGACCGCTTTCCGGATTCGGGTCATATTTTTGTGCCGGGGGTTTTGGGCAGCAGTGAAAACATTTTATCGACACGATCAAACGTTCGAAGGCTGCTGGGAAGGGTTCCGGTAGCGTCGGTATTTATACGTTTTGTTTTCCTTTTCTCTCTTCCTGTGTCTGCTCTGCTCTTTGTTTCGGATTGCCGGCGATGGGTATTTTTGTCAGTCAGGAATTTCATTGGAAAATATTTTTTAAATCAATCGATTTTTCTTTAAAAAAAATGATAACCAATTGGCTGATAGGTATAAATCCCGTGGGATGATATTTACACAAAGCGCTTTATAAGATAAAAGTTATCTCTACGTTTATATTGCTCCATAATTGCTATTTAATATCGTGCTAGACGATTTCTAATGCGTATAAAATCGTTTTCCAATTTAGTGCAACGATGAAACTATGAATTTGAAACAAGTTTCAATAAATTTCCGGTATTAATTAAGATTTCTTTGTGACCTACCTGCTGCCCGAGGTTCCTCCATGTAGAAGACAACGTCACCATCGGATTCGCTTTTCGTTAAGTCGGCCGACGTTCCACCAACGCCGGGTGTGTTGGGCGTTCCGAGGGCTGCCCCACCTGCTCCATCCGCACTGCCGACGGCCGATGATTGAGCGAGTGCCGTCGTCGCCTGGGTCGTCCCACTGGTCGACCCGCCTGCCCCACCGGAAGCACAACCCACGCCGGAAGCGTTCGGACCGGTCGTTGCCAATGTCGTCCCCGGCGTCGCTGTCGATCCGGCGGCACCGGCGGCAGCAGACGGACCGACACCCGGTCCGGGGCCGGCACTGAGCGGTGGTTTCATCTGGGGCGCCTCCATGCGGTTCCGGGACTTCCGGCGTTTCAGCACCGACGCACCACGCCGCGCCACCTGCACCATTAGGGTCTGAACCCGAATGTTTCGAATAAAGGACAACGAACAACGAACACATTGATACACACCGAGGAGCGCCACACAGCATTCGCCAGATGTTTTTTTTTCTTGGGAGGGGTTGTGGGAGGAGAAGCTAGGGTCAAGCAGCATTCACGCGTGCAGTGGCGAAAGTGAGAGGGAAATGAAGCGCAGGAAAGATCCAGCGATCTGTGGGAGGATGGCTATGGTAAGGTGTTTCAGGGATTGTGCCCTTAAAGCGGTTTATTCCTCGGGTGGTAATGTTATGGTTTTTGAGTTGTTTTTTTGTACTCAATAATATTAATTAAAATGTTAATTAATATTTCTATTTTAAATTAGTTTTAATCGGTTTATCTAGTTTATCGGTTTTCCTATACTAAAAAAAAAAACAAATTTTAAAACATAATTCATCTAAACTAAAATAGCCGTTTTTATTGAAAAAAAAAGAAAAAGCTTCATAGGAAGTGTAATGCAATGAGAGTAGATTTCGTTTACGCAGATTCCTTACATAGCACGTGCTACAACTCGTCTTAGGTTGCTTAGTCACTTAGACAAACCCCAAAACATTGACAATCGGTTTCCGGTTCAATTGAGAAAAGGAGCCTATGGTGATCATCTGTCTCGGTCTTACAAAGTCTATGTAAACAATCTACAAGAGCCCTAGGAGCTCTGAGAGGTATTTTACTGATATTACCAGAGTATGGCCTGGATTAATAGTATCTCCTTAACGAACCTATTGAGCATTTTTCTGTTGAAATTGGTTAAGAAAGCTATAGCTATAGATATATTTACTATAGTTATTATATCATTGTTTTTAAAAAGGCAAAAATTAATTACGATTTAATCATCGTGTCAATGTATCACTGCTGCGTTAGTAAAAAATGTGATAACTATTCCTTAATTGTGGGTAAATAATAAGCTTTATACCCCCGCCATTGTTATATTTTCCATGACAAACTTTCGACTTTGTGAGAAACCAGTGTTTCTATTTCCTAGAAAAGGATATCACTTATGCTGAGGAATTGTTTCTCGAACACAGTTATGCATTATGCGTATATAGGAATTTCCCAATAAGTTTGAAATTTGTTAATTCAATTATATGAAATATAATCGAGCACAATATTTGCGTGAGTATTTGTCTTCCATCAGTTATCTGTATATTGGAATTGATTGTGATTTTTTTTCCAACTTCAACGTTTTGAGCAACGTAAAACAACTGTATTATTGAATATTCAAACGTGCTTTGAAACAGCAACTGCCTAGACACAGCAGATAAGAGCAGAAACGTGTAAAAGAAAAGGGACATGCAAGTTTTTTGATTTATGGAATTTGTTTATCAGGGAAAGTTACTTTCTTGATAACATGTTATCTCGTTTATCACATCGCAAGGCTCTCGATGGTAATATGAACACATACTTCATCTACTCGCAGCAGCGTGTGTCATGTTTTTGTCACGGTTCACGAGCAAGAAAATAAACATTCATTGAGCCAAAGGTCAGATCTGATCGATAATGCCACGTGAGTGAAGCAGCAACGCAACCGGTACCGATATATCACCGGGTGGAAAGCAAACGGTATACAACCCTCGCCGGAATTGGCATCGCTGGTGTAAATGTTTAATGGCCTCCAGCATCCAGCGATTATTTGAGCAATGGTTCTCACGAACAGCACCATCAGATCAGATCGAATTGGATTGCTATTACATTATCGCACATTCGTTGATGAAATACTGGCACGTTCCGTGCCGTGTTCTTGCCGATTGATTGCGCGAGAAGACACTTGGGCGTTCGTTCCGTCGTGCGACTATCGAAACAAATCAATCAACGCGCAATCGATATCGATATCAATTGAAATATCATCACATTTGCGCGTTGAACCGACGAAGGCGGGCAAAAGCCTCGTACGCTACACGTCGTGGGAAAGTGTCGTGCGGGGGCCGGAAAAGGGATGAGCATTTTTCCTCGCGAACTGCGGAGCCAGGTGGTGACGAGTTAATTTAATTTCGATTATCGACGCCAGCGTGACTCGTTTATCTCTCTTGACTCGTTTTTGATGAGGTGCCGATGAAAGCACGTCATGTAAATAACCATTGCTTCTGAGCGTTTTTTTTTCTCATGAGAATTATAACAGCATGCACGTCGTGATAATTGTAGCAAACGATCACGTTAATTGGCAACACCGGGCCGACATTTTGGCGGGTGTAATGCTGCAAGATGTGACGCATCTGTTGCACCATAAAAATGCTACACACTCGTGGCTCAAAAGGCATTTCCGGTAAAACAAGCTCCGGAGGATGCAAAAGTTTCTTCGCTTCGTGAAGGGTTGTCTATAAAATTCCACAAATGTTCACCACCGCGTTTCCCGGTTCCGAGCCCGAGCTCCTCCGCCGCCTTCGTACCACTGGTTTTGCTTTGTTAGCGTAAACGTGATAAAAAAGGACGACACGGAGCGAAACAAAAGCCTGTGCGCAACAAGTCCCGGCTGCGATGGGGTCCAGCGGTAGGGAAGAGGACACGAGGACAAGCGCGCTGGAAACGACGTGCGGTTGAGAGCAAAAAACATTCCACACTGATTCGTAGCATTGCTTTGGTTTTGGGTTTTGTGCATCTCTCCGGAATATCATCTTCCACCGGCGGCGGGTTCGCGTTTAGAACAGAACGTTTCTACCGGCCTGCTACGAATGCTGTGTAAGGTAACGCTTTTTTCGACACAAAGCGCTGGAAGAGGTAACGTAGGTGCGTTGGTTGGTAAAAGTATATTCCCCAAAGGGAAGCGAACCCATCTCCCATCCCAGACACCTGGTTTTTTCTTTGTACTTTCAATCCTTCGGTTTCCTTTCCGTCACGTGATGCCGTCCCAAAGAACGAGCAGGAAAAAAAGAAGGAAAAAAACAGTGCTGTAATAATTCGTCATTCGAAGCCGAGCTAATGTGTCTGGCAGAGGAGCGGAGGAGAGTAAAAAACTTTTCTCCACCATCATTTTCCCAGCGGGTATCGCAACCTGTTCCTTCATCTGTGTTTTCTCCTTACTTTGTATGAAGACAACATTTGAGGAAAACAAAAAAAAAAGAAACAAAAAAGTGCGAGTTTTTCTTTTCATTTTTCTCCCTGCTACTCCACGCCTCCCAACGCAACTTCACGGGACGAGTTCTGTCTGGAACAACGTTGCTCTTGCAGCAGTCGCCGCTGGATTCTTCTGGGCGGTCGAGAGAAAATGTGTTTACGCTCGGGGGGCCATTTTCCGGCAAGCGCTCCGGCAGCCGCCAGCATCACCAGCGGAAGTTCTTCATCATCATCATCGCCAAAGCGGCCGCGGCGTCAAACTTCGGCACGGACGAGCAGATCGTATGCTGTTTTCCATGCCACACGGTTGATTTTCCTCCCCTTTTCCAACACGGTGGGCGAGCTGTTCAGGTTGTTTTCCTGATTTTGAGCTTTCATTTGAATCGCTTTCCCTTTCAGCGAAACGCGTGTTCCCTGTTTTTGTGAGCATGAGAAATTGTCAGTTCGTTTGGGCCGTAGTTTGGCTTGAGGCGATGGAAAATGAAGTCAACTTTCGTGCGTACCACGTTTGCTCATCAGCGTGAGCAACGGGCCCCAAACTGCTAACGATTCGTGAGTCACGATCGAAATGAAAGAAAATGTTGGTCTAAGGCGATGGAAAAACCTTACATGCACTCACATGAGCAGCGCGGTAGGAAGAAGGAAGTGAATAAACTGGAGAGAAAATAAAAAAAACCCAACCCTAACCAAACAGATGCCACCAGGTGTTGTTCTATTTGCGGTGGTTTCCATTTCCGGCACGTTATGCGGGAATGTGTTGCTCATATTTTTGCGGCAACGATACCGCCACCTTGGAATCCTTGATGCCAAGCACAAAAAAAATATAGGGAAATGTGTGTTTTTTGCTCTTTACACTGGTCTCGTATTCGTTTTATTTAGGAATCGATATTTTGAATCTTTTTTGTGTGATTTTTCAGGCGTGATTATTGTTCGAACAAACAGGTTCCACACAAAGACGTCCTTGAAAGACGCTTGCATATGCTCGAAAAAAAAACCTCCCGATGTGCTCTTTATAAATCTCACACTCGCAATGTGTTTCCGAACAAAACGCTGCAAATGGTCAAAGTGAGACGCAGAGAAAAGGATCATCATCACCGCTGATGAGTATCCTTTTGCTCTTATCAGTTTGCTAAGTCGGGCTGCTGCTACCGTGAATGTAGGAAATAATGATATAAAAACAGTAAAAACAGTTTCCCGAATACGTAGATGATGATTTGATCCGCAGGGGATTTTTTTTAGCCGCTCTTATTACCCATTCCACTGCTTCGGGTGTGCCCTGGAAGCATGGGTAGAAGAGCTAGCATTAGCAGCTACTCGGATTCCTGTGATGTGTGATCTTGATGAATGAAAGCGAGTGCGGGTGCTGGCATCATCGCTTAAGGTTGAAGTTGAAAAAATAATATGAACTTGACGAGACATTTTTGAGGAAATATTTTTAAAGCTAGGTTTAGGTGTAAGAATATGAGTTTTAGATTTTTGTTGAGCTTCATTTTGAAGCGAAACAAATTAAACCTGTTTGCTATATGCGTTTTGTGCAACGACTCGCGATAGCTTATATTGTTCGGATAAACAATAGATTATTATTATAATGTTCCTATTACTGAACGCTTTGGGTATATGATCGTTTTATGGCTCACAATTTGGGTCTCTTCGTATTTTGCTATTTTATCGCTGCATTTGGCTTAAAGAAGGCCAACTCGTACATCACTTATTCCGAAAGGGGCTGCAAATTTTATAATTCAACAAAAATGTAGCAGCGTACTGCCATGTTTCTTTACGGTCATGACCGAAATTTGTTTTTTACGTACATGTTTTTTTTGTATATAAATTAATATAATCATTTGTTGTCATTGGGTTTTTTTGCAGCATTTCTAAGTGTGAACAATAACAGCTGAGCTTGGTGAGCAAAATTATTAAAAACAAATTTCGGTATATTTTTGTGGAAGTGTTTTCGTGTGTATTTTATAAAAGTATACACTCTTTCAAATCAAAATTTACTGCTCTCTTATTGCTAGAAAATACAAAAGCATTTTTTTCTAGAACATTGAACACAAAGCCTAACCAGCCCACCGTCTCATGTAAGTGTATCTTGCCCTAAACAACAATTGGCTGCATCAATTCCAATCAAATTAGATTATCGTTTGCTCACACACAAAACAAGGCCCCAGAAAATCGGCTTGCGGGCTCAGATGCGAAGAAATGCAAACACAAAGAGATATTCAATCGGAGTAACCTGCGGTTATGCCTAAAAAAACGCCCTCTTGCGCTTGTCGAATAGCTTTATCTAATCATGCCGCGATCAAAGCGATCGTATGCTATAAGAAAACAAAAATCAATCCATACTCCTGTTGCGCACACACATTGGGAGGTGAAGCATCAACCTCTTGCCCCCTCCCATCGGTGAAGGTTATTTTTGCGCTCGCGGGTTGGAAGATTTTTCGAGGCTCCTTTTCACAAACAATGAAACAACCATTATTCTAATTCAATCCGCCGGCACGGGCCGGGGCGCGCTTGGAAACAAAGGAAACCAGTTATTCAAATGCAGGAACGAATCGAGTATAAAATAAAAATGCGCTTTACGCGTCCGACGGCCACAGGAACTGGAAAAAGGGGTGGATGGAAAAACCGGGGGCTTCAGGCCAATTTATGTGTTCTCGTTCGGTGTGCCGTAAAGCATGAGCGATGTTGTCGGGTGGGGGAGGGGAGGGGTCTGTTCTGTCTTCTTTTCTGTCTTTCATTCATCCGTTCCCTCTTCCTCTTCCCTTGTCCTTTGACCGTTTCACGCTAATGGTATTGCCACTCGAGCAGGAAAACGTTTGCCATGTTTATATCGAATATTGTGATTTGAATAATTCATCTCGCGCACGGGGAAGCGACAAAAAAAAACAAAACAAAACATGCAGCAACAGAGTGCGCTTAAAAGCGAACGAAACTACACAAATTCCCATCCAACGAAGCCTGTTACAAAATAAACCCACGATCCTTTTACCGCCACTGGCTCACCAGGCGGATGACTTTTCGAGAGTTTCGCGATTTCCCCTTATAAACGCTGCCACAGGCTGCGTGAGTGTTTGTGAAACAAAACAAAAAACAATTGGCTGCGTCCTGCCACAGACGTTGCCTTTCATTTCTCACGGTCTACTAGCCACGCCCGCTAAGGGAAAGGGGAAAATCTGGTGGGAAACGGTAATAAAAACACAACATCGAAACCACTTCACAAAGCTGTCAAAATTTAAATTTGATCACAAACTTCTTTTTTGTTTACATTTTCCTCTCTTGCTCTCGCTCATTCTCGCATTTTTTTTTTACCGCCCCGTTTTGCCAATTTGCTACGAATAATGGCGGTGGGCTGGGTTGCTGGCCGCAGTACCCATCGGGTTCGGTTTGATTGAGAGTTTGTGTTTGATTGATTGATTGGTTTATGCGTTTCTGCTTCCGTCGCTTGCCGACAGGGATGGTAGAGTGTTTGTCAGTCGAACCCAAAAAAAAAAAAACTAACAAATACGTCGCCAAGAATTCGATCGATGGGTACGTAAAACAAATGGTGTGGGAAACCTGGTGCAATTGTAAAACAATACGCACTCGTGGTTTGGAGTTTCCTTCCGAGAACGCTTGTGTCTCATTTGCGTAGTATGGATCTTTGATCAAGCGCTGCTTTGTGGTGGTGGTGGTGCTGCTGCTGCAGTCGTGTAAACAGATACGTCAGAGTGAATGGCAAAGACGCCCGCAACGAGCACGACGGTTACGGTCGGTGTAATTTATTTGCCCGCGCCGGAAACGGAAATAGATTGATTTGGAGCGGCGTGGGAATGTTTGACTCTCCGGCGCTCGCGGAAGGCTAGCTGAGGCGTTTTGTTGCACGCGAAGGAAGACACGCTCGTACCGTTTGCTTGGGTAGCGAGAAATAATTGGATTGCGTTATGCGAATCCGCATTGTTAGCCTCGCCAAAAAGCAAACGGTACGAGCGTTGGAGGCGAAGTGAGTGGAGTGGAGGTAATTTATGAAATTGGATTTTTTTAAGCAAAATTTGCTAATTAGCCGCGCATATGCGTCGTTTGAAGATTCGCCTTAGCGTGGTCAGGGTGGTTGGAAAATTGTTTCAAACAAAACAGCATTCATGTTTAACTTAATTGTGCAGAAAGTACATATTTATAGTATAAAAATTTGAAAATATTGCTTTTGTTTCTGGATTCTGGTTAAAAGAGATTGGATCTACGGATTTGCACAGTCTAGAGTTTTATAAATACAAAAAGTCTTTGTTCCACTATGTGATTTTGTTTTAAAAAAGTTTACCCAAATGCTTTTTTTGCTTTTGCTATGCTGAGATGATTTTTATGGTCACGTTATTTGAATTTGGGTTACATTTATTCAATTCATTTAAAGCAATAAATTACATCAAACTCAGCATATTGCAGATGTTGTTTAAGAAAAATGTGTTTAAATTTGTCGATCAGAACGAGGTACGGGCGGGATGTTTCACTCGGATGTGATTACAGCCAAAGCAGTTCAACCAACTGTGCAACCAACTAACGAACGAGCATTCAACTACATAACCACTAGCTTCCACACATTCGACACGTTACACGTACAAACCACTAACACAAAACAAACAAAACAGTCAACCAAAAAACTGAACAACGGCAAGCAGGGGTACATTTCCTGTCTACGAAGCCGGTTTCCTCCTTTGCTTTACAGCGATGGTCTTAAATACATACAGGTCCAAACAGATGTTTGACGTTGTTACTTACAAATACGAGTTACTAACACTTACTGGGGTTATTAGGTGAACTCAGTGCGTGAGATGGTGCGGGACGGAACGGAACGGGATTTTGGTTAAATTAACTAACAAGTCGCAATCAAAAATCTGTCGTTGAGGATTTTAATTTGAAAACTCTAAACGGCAGATTGCAATAATATTTTTTAGAACTTGCTCAAATTAGTTCACCATAGCTCTGGTACGTATATTTGTGAAAATTCTTTTTAAAGGGTGTCTTAATTATAAAAAAATACTTAATGGACAAAGTTACGCAACAGTCGCTTTACAGACCATTTGGTACAATTTAAAATACAAGATACAATGTTGAATGCAACAAAGTAAGACATATCTTGTGTTATTTCTTTTTGAAATATCTTGTTTGATAGGTGATCAAATAAATATCTTTAGGTAAAGTTATTTCATGAAGGAAGGTTTATCAGTTAAACCTGATGCTTAATTGTAGGACCATTAGAATGCAATGAAGTTAAATGTACACAAGCAGGAATTGTGTTAGTATCGGGAAACAGAAGGTATTTCTTGAATATTTTTTGTAAATTAAACCACTAAGTTTTCATTTAAGCAATAAGTTGCCAGAAATAAGCAATGAAACGGATTTTTTTTTGTGAATAGTTGTAATTTAAATAATAATTCAGGAAATTTCTTCCCCGAAGGGCAAAAATTGGGATTGCTTGGGAACGGATAAGCAGTGAACACAAAACCGATTGACAAGAAAGGAGATGAAACCACACATAACCACCCTAGAGGTTGCGCAAACAGCGATGCGAACAATATTTGCCAGGAAAGTACCACCAAAACATACAAACGTACACCGCTAAACATCGCACTCACTTTGCCCAACTGCGAGGGAAGGGCGGTGCTGCTGTTGCCGTTGTTGTTGCCGTTGTCCGTCGACTTGACGTAGATCTGCCATGTGGCGTCACTGTGGAAGCTCTTGTCGGCGGCGTAACAGCGCCACAGGCACTGGATCAGCATGGCGGCGGCCGGTATCTGGCGGTTGAAGTGCTTCTGGCGTTGCTTCTGTTGTACTTTTAAGGCGAACCCGGATCCAAGGATGCCCTGTGTATCGTGTGGTTGTGGTGGCGAGAAAGGGGATAAAAACGAGAGGGAAGGAAATCAGTGCGGGGAGCCGAAGTACGAGGGGAGGGAAGTACGCCCCACTTACGGCCGGCAGTGCGAAGAACGAGATTGCGAACACACTAAAGCACGAGGCGACGATCTTGCCCATCCAGGTCTGGGGGACCGTGTCACCGTACCCGATCGTCGTGACGGTGATGACACCCCACCAGAGCGCGTCGGCGTAGCTGGCAAAGTCCGCCTTCCCGTCCGGCCCGAGCACATCCTTCTCGGCCAGGTACACGAAGTACGAGCTGAAGATGAGCCCCAGGAAACCGATGTACAGCGTCGTAATCAGCTCCTGTTCAGAGGGATTGCAAAATTTGCAGTGTACATTAGCACAACGCCGCGGTTTTCGTCGCTCAGCCGCTCAGTGCCCAGTCCCAGTGCGATTGTTTTAGCCTTTCTTACCTGCCGGTGAATGAAGACGACCGAACCGAGCAACCTCCAGGTGCCACCCTGCCGATCTACATGTAGCATCCGAAGGATCTGAAGGAAGCGGATGCCACGGATGGCACTCGTTGCAAACACCTGACCATTTGAGCCCACGGACAGCACAACCATAGACGCTACGACTACAATTAGATCTGAAAGGAGACAACAAAAGCATGTGTGTGTGTGAGTAAAGCGCAAGACAGTGTGCTCTTCGTGCTTCAGGAATATGCCATTGAAGGCTACCATTTGTAGCTATGTTTTGATGTTATTCAAATCCCGACCGGATATTGAGCACCCAGTAAAGTGGATCCCGCCCTGATGGATAAAGTTTTGATGAGATGGGGGAAAAAACCATTTGTCCCCGAAAAACTGGAAACATTGGGATGCTCACCCATATACCACCCATGATGGTTTGCATGGTCTTCGAAACAACGCACCTTTCCCATTTATGGCTCCTGGGAAAACTACTACGCACGGGAGGCATTTGCATACAGCGTAAAGTTTTGCCACCAACTATCCTTGAATGTGTAGGTTTGACGGTTTGGAAGTGCTAGCATTCCGAAAGTGCAGATTTACTCTCCAACGCAGTGCCATTGCGTTACGTACGCACACAACCAAGACCACACGACACGGTTCGCACGACAGCTGGTGGACATCATCTTCGGAAGACACTGACAAATGGAAGCTTTCAATTTGCTTCCAGCCCGTGAACGGTGAACGTGAACCGTATTGCGGCGACTAGTGGGGACAGGGGGATGAATTTTCCGCCTGACATCGCCATCAATTGTGTACATCTTCACCAACAATGGAGTCGTCACACCAACGCCAAGATGACAAATGAAGTTGTTCTAAGAAAAGGGGAAGGGTTTGGAGACGGAGACGGTGGAGAATGGATGATAGAATCTTCTGTTACACCCGGCGACAGACGTTTGAAGTTCTGGTAAAACGAATTTACTCGGCAAATTTGCTAACGGGCTCACGGTTTCCTTTGTAAAGTTTATTAGACGAACAAAAATGGTAGCGTTGATCATCGGTGATGGTGGTCATTTGTTTTGGTGAAATTTGTTGCTGAAGTTCGCACCAAGTGGGACGTTCCAACGAGGAGCGGACGTTGGTGACGTTTCTCCATAAAATATTGTATTATTGTACAGTAGGTTATAGAATTTTTCACCTTAATCGTTTTCGTGAGGTGTTATTTAAGGTTTCATGTGGTTGGAAATGTTTACAAAACGAAACGTATAAAATTTGATTTTGAGATTCAGCTCTAAAACAAAAAGTTGCAATCCATTTGATATAATAACGATGTAGAAATTCTCTCTCACATATGTAACACTTATTCTCATGTTTATTCTTATGACTCATAGCACATTTAAAAAAAAAATTACTTAATGAAATTTTCTTTTTTTTAACTTCAAATGAAATATTTCGTCCTAATTGGCTGTGCATGAAATAAGGATTGCCTGTAAATGAACCTCAAATTAAAAATTAATTTGCATTGAGTAAAAGTAATACAGAAAATATATTTTTTTAAATGAAATACTGAAGGAACATTTTTACTTCGGTTAAAAAATCAATATCAATTACGGTTTCATTTATTTTTTACAAAATAAAAAAAGTGTGGTGACAATTTCTGGACCATTCTCATGCCATGGCATTATCAATAAAACCTTCCGATATTATCGCATCACGCATTACACGAATGTGATGCGTCATCACGGAAAACAGTCACAAAAGCAATCCCGTACCCGCAATTTCCGAGGGTATTGCAGCAGAACATGGATTCACTTTTAAATCGTTATTTTGATAACAGCTTGTCGGTTCGGGCAAATGCACGTAGGGGTTTGTTCCCATCGGCAAACCGAACCGATGCGAACCGATTACCACCACAAAGGAATTGTCCCAATGTAATCATCGTAAAATCGGTCCGTTTGGTACAATGCGTGTGAGTGTGATAGTCTTACTTTATCCGGACATTATCCGGACCGATCGCAACAGCTCGGTTGGCGATTTCAATTATACCTCCAGCGCCCGGGCCGACTCGAGCAGGGAACAAGTTGGGAAAATTGTTTTAAATTAAACGACGGTCCGATAGAGGCAAGGCACGTGTCTGGGTGGATAAACTCGTTCCAACGAAGGCCACCACAATTTCGCTGAAACAAACTGTGTCGGGACGTGGAGTGGAGTTTGGATGAAAAATGGCAAACCAAACGGCGCTAATCGGTGGCCATTCTTGCGAAAGATTTCTGCTGCCGAATAAAACGGCCGTCCATTGCCCACCGAGGTCCGCGTTGCTAGGTTCTAACCTTCCAAAAAGCCACACGAAACGGTGGCAAACATTCAGTCTCAGCTGCAGCACGAAAAACCGTTTTCGAAATGGCATACCGTAAAAGGGGTTGGTGGTGATCGGGATGGGTGATAACGTCGGGATGATGTCGCTTAAATTAGAGTCACGCAAATTTCGTCCGAAAACCGAACGGAAAAACGGATTTTTTTTTGTTTGTGTCGCAAACATCACCATAAAACGGTGGCATGTGCGTTTGCCACCGCTTGTGACGCGTTTTTCATGTTTTGTGCTTTGTGGTGGTGGTGGTACTGCCTGCGGTCACTATTTGACAAGTCATATTTTTTCGCTAGCTGGCTAGCCCGCTTCTAGCATTTTTATTTGTCCACCTGGGCTTTGTTCGCTGGCTGGCGACGTATCGTAATTTTGCGTCATTTCCATTTGTGTCCATTTAATTTCTCCCTGACAGCAACCGTTGCTTATCGGTTCGTTCGCTTGCCGGTTGGTCACAAATTAGGCTTCCGGGGCTTTGGGACGGTAGCATAAAAGAAAATCGTAATGAATAAATAAAACTAGGCAGTAAATGGCGACAATTTTACGGAATGTCATCGTCGGCACACCTGAAAATATGTCACCCTCGTTTGGCCGCACTTGGTACGCGTATGGATAGGCGAACAATGAGCGGGAGCACACGATGAAAACGCCGGGGGAAAATCAAAACCTGGACGCGTACCGCGTAACTGTTGCGTAAAATTTCTTGATGGAGACGCCCGGTAGCTCATGAAATTGGCTACGCTCGTTCCAGGAGGGGGGGAAAGAAATTTTATACCCGTTTAAATATGTACTAGGAATACATTAAAACACTTTTGATGGTTTTCCTGTATTTGCAGCGCGACAGATAAAACCCTGAATGACCTAATTTCCATCGACGAGTCACCGACTCGACAAGCACAAAACACACCTGGTGCCGGCGGACGACAACGGTACCCCGGAATGGGAAGACGATGGGTTAAAATAAATTATTCGTTACCACCACAAAGCCACGGGATTCGGTTTCTCTTTTCGCAAACGAAAACGCACCAGCTTATCAGTGGTTTTACTTTATTTCCAGCGCCGGAGACAAAGAAGCGCAGACCGGAAAGAAAATTGACTCGCATTTCCGCTTCCAACGCCGTGCCCTTGGCAGGTCAGTCAACAAAAAGGAACCGGTGCCGGAGTCCGAAAAATAGATGAAGCTGATTGACAAATATTTACTCTTTAATTGTTCGCACACCCGGAAAACATGACACAGATGGGGCTTTGTGAAATCATCCCTCCTGCTGTTGCTGCGTGTTACGGGGTTCGCTCTTACTAACACCCTTGCAAACATCGTTACTCCGGTTTGGCTCGGTTCACTCGGCCGACGTCGATTGGGGTGAGCACCACTGACGGTGACAACTGCTGCTCTAAAGTAAATGTTTACCTATCAACGCTATCGCAGCGAAAGCGAGCGCTCAGGATTACCACGGGTCGGGGAAAAGCAGCATTTTATACCTGCTTTTAAGGCTTCATCTAAATGTTTGTGTGTTAAAATATTTATTTATTATGGTATAATTATTGTTGGTACCGCATGATCATACAGCATGCAACGTTTTTTTTTTAAAGATTCTGTTTAGTTAAATATTTTATTTACACATACAATTCGATTGTGCGAAGTCTTGAATCTTCCGATATTTCAGTTATTTGTACAAGAATACAGTTATTATTGTAATATTTAAAAAAAATACAAAATTTGTTAGAATAGGCGAATTGGGTATTGAAAACTCGATTCCAATGATAAAAATGGCGCTTTTGACGACCGTTCATGGCGTTTCAGATTGATGAACCAATTGTTGGTATACTTACTTCGTGATTAGGCTTATACACGAAAAAGTAAAGAATGGTTCGGGGGAATTAATAGTTTATGTTTGAAAATATACAGAAAAATAACCAACAATCTGTTAGGTCAACAGTTTGTCTATGTATTAGTAAGAAAACGATCGAAGGATGCTTCTGCTTCTGTTTCGATTGTACTCTAATTCTTAAAGTGTTTGCGGAAGTATCATTAATAACTGGGTAAAATGCGGATGGGTAAAATCTTTGTTATCATGTTTTGGATGTATTTGGATGTTTTTCTACTGAAGATGCTTAATCATCTAAATTAAGACTTACTACATTGGATTGCAATGTTGATTCAGGTACAATACAAACTACTTATTGTTTTAAACATCAAGTTCAAATGCCTTTAAGGACTTGGAACATTATCAACTTTTATTTATTATCAATTTTAGAATGATATTTTCTAGCTTCGTTCCATAAAGCAATCAGATCAGAATGGTAATAATCCCATCTTATATAATTTAATTATGAAAAAAAATAACAACTGTGAACTACCCAAGCTGGTTCTGCTATGGTTTAATGCCACTACTGTATTGTTTGAAATACCAATTTTACTGAATTTGTTACCGTTTAGTATCGAGTATCAACATTTGCGAATGTAAATACAGCATTCATGAATGTTTACGAATGCATTCGTCGTTGCTGCTCTTTTCCATCCCATAATGGAAGCGATTTGAAGATGAAACTGTGCCGAAGCTGTTTTACGATCGGACGAACAAACCGTTCCCCAAACATTTGCGCAACGCCAAAACACTAAACAACTGACGATGGTAGTAGTAGTAGTGGGATAGTAGCAATCATACAGCGGTGCAATAAAACAATACAACGTGCTCAAAACTGCGCTCGCATCGCACATAATTTGATGCACTCGTAGCTGGTCCGCATTCCGGGTGAAAGGCGGACCGTTTAATGGTGCTATAATTTTAAAATAAACTTTGCTCGTTCGGAAAGCAAACTAAACTTGTTCGTCCGATGTCACCGCGAATAATTTGCTGTGAGATATACAATTTCAACCGCTTTCGAGAGTACATCGGACGTGCGTCAAAGCAAACGAATGGATGTATTCTTCTTGTGATGAATATTATGGTGCTTGCACTGCAATGCCAGAATGATCGTTTCCATTTTGTACGTAGCAGTTAAGTGCAATGAACGTTTTTGATGAATTTCGGTTTTTGTTTCGTACAAATTCGTACAATTGATATTTTGAATAAATTGTTTTTTCAACCACCTATTAATAATGTTCTTTTCAATACAAAGAATTGTAAAAACAATTGACAAAAAATGGAACAGTAACAATATTTGAAAACAAATATTAAATATGAGTTTTGAAATGGTTTATGTCCTTCTTTACCATTTTCAAAATGAAGACGAAGAGCGCATAAATTTGCTTTTATTAAACGTATTACCGTTCTTCTCTTATATAAGCCTTCAATATATAGGAGCTATTATTGATCTGATTTTTATTGTTAATTTAGCGTAGCTACTAGCATTGTAGCTGCAACAGTTAAAGATGCAATAAAGTTAAGTTTGCATGAAAGCACAAACGCATGGAATAAATTGAGCATGTTGTATAGTAAAATGTAAAAAATTACAAATTGAGCAACCTGTATTTGAAACATACAACAACAATACAAAATATTAACCTCCAATTTTTTTGTCTACACTTATAAAACCTGATTAAACTGCTCACTTAAGAATTGTGTCTGGAAGGGAATAATGATTGTCAGCTTATTACGTTTACGCTTTAAAGTCTTCCCAACCAAACCAACTTTATCTGTTATAATTGAGGAAATATTAAAGTACGGTGATTAAAGAAAAAAAGATAAACTGAAAAGTTTCACGGAATAATAACAAAAACAAATATACGTTGAAAGCAAAAGCATAAGAATGGAACGTTACAAACGCATCGAGAGAAATACCGCACCGAACAAAGAACGGCTCGTTGCGGAACAACAAAGGTACAAAGATGAAAAACCTCTCGATTGATGAAACAAAGAAGCGAACAAAAAAACATTACCCAGCCGAGCAACAGCGTGCCTTTAATATCTCGCTCGTCGTAAAGCGATGGGTTTTTATACAGATTTTTCTCTTGTTTGTCGTCGACGAAAGGACGTGGGAAACAACAGAGTTTAGTGATACACCGAGTGTCGCTCGGGACGGTCAACTTTAGTAGGAGTTTCCTCCTACCACTTGGGAGTCTAGTAGCGGTCTGGTGGCGAGACTGCGAAAAACATAACGACGGAAACTCGCTTTCATTTCCTTCTGGTTTTGCAGCTTTCCGTTTTGGACTTTTGCGCCCGGCTGAATGAACTTGTTGCTGGATGGCACAGAAACGACCGGTGGCAGCAGTGTGCCGAAAGAATACGAAGCAAATTTTACAATTACATTCATATACAATCCAAACATGCAAAGCATTTTGTTTTTGTTACGTTGTTGTTTGGCATCGTTGTGAAATTGTGATGCTTTGAATGGCTTGCGTTAAATGGTTTGATCCAATCGCCAAACTAGCTTAACAGTGCTTGAAATGAATTCGAAATGCTATAGAACTTTAAAAATGTAATTTAGCGGAAGTGATTTCTGTTGCAGTTTTAATTTTTTACTTCACTGACCTATTGCTTGTCGGTGAATGAGAAAGGAAGATATACGAAAACATATAATTAAAATGTTAAAACATTAACTCCAATTTTCAATATTAATATGTTCCAATAAAAGTTACCATCGGTAGAAAATATTTCAAATCTTTTATGTTATTAAATATTCGTAAACAACTGAGCGTGTTCAATGAATATTTAATATGTAAATATGTGTAGAAAAGGTATTAAATTTGTCCAAATATGCAAAACTAAATAAAGATCAGAATAATAAATATTTAATTTTTTTTTCATTTACCTCAGGCCAAAATACCCCGCAAATTTTTCGAACCCACTACAGATTTCGAAGCTTTTGAGACCCATTTTTAGCATTTGAGCGATATTAAACCGTGCAACCAGCGTAAAGAAACACTTAATCATACCGTAGGCGTCTCAATTTAAATATTTTATGAAAACCAAACGAGCGTCTACGATTAGCATCAGAAATGGCCGCTTACCTATCGCAATGCACCTCATCGGATGACCTCCTGGGAATGCTGCAAGGTTCCGTAGTTCTTCAAGCAATTCTTCACTCAATTTCACTTCAAGATCGCTCGGTCACAACGCAAGAAATACTGTTGGCGGAAACCTCCGAATTTACTTTCCTTTCTCGGGAAAGGATAGCATAAATCCGTGCATAAACCGGTGAATCAGTCGTGGGAAATTTTTCCCGAAAGCAAATCATGGAAGCCCGTGTCAAAAGGTTGCTTTCAAAGTTTCAGCATAGAGAGAGAAAGAGTGAGAGATGGAGGTTAAGTAACGAGAAAGAGACTCGTTTCTGAGAACGAAGCACGAAAACGAATCGGTACGAATAATGCTTTTCGTGAAGATTTTTGCGCTGATCGCATTCGAAAAAGGGAGCGGAACTTCTTTTGGACTTATTTCGTGGGGTTAAGCGCAATCCACAAAAGATGAACGAAAAAGTGACCATCCGGGGAGACTGCACGGAGCGCGTGGTGGAACTTTCGAGCAACTCAAATTGAAATGCTAATGAGAACGATGTTCTCGCGGGGAGGAACCAAAACGGGGCGTTTTCCAACGTGGAAGTTAAAATGAAAAACCACTACTCGTGCGACCGTGCTACCTCGATATTCGATTCTAGTTTGTTGCTCTTGCTTGTGCTACGGCATTTTTCATACGCCCGTGTTCCCTATTAGTGCAACCAGAAACATATGCTTCCCGTAGGCAAAGTGTTCGCCTTCTTTGTGCCGTAAAAGAGCGCCTCCTCGCCTTTCTTACCCTAGACCAGGTACCAGCTAGTGGATGTGTAAAGACTTCAACGCTCACAGGAGAAAAAAAGAAAAAAAACTTGTGCCTATTCGGTGCATGCCGCTCATGAATAATTCATGCGATTTGACCGCTTTGCGGTGGAGGAAGGAAGGGATGAGCTGGACACGGGCACATCTGTCGTATCTGCCATTGTCCTTGTGGCACCGGGGGGAACACCATTTCGAACGGAATAGGCCGAATGTCTAGAACGCTCCGAATGTTCTACCGAAGGCTACCATTGCTTCACATTCAACCGCTTCGATGTGTCTCAGTATTTGGGGCAGCGTGTCCTAGCCATGACGCCCACAGCGAATGTCGTCGGGTGGTAATGAAAAAAAAAAAAAAGAAACACACAAAATACACCTGGGCGTTGCGGCATAAGCGAGGAAAGTGCCGGCAAAGGCGGTGGCTGTGTGAGTGATTTCGTGCCACAACGGTGTGGTTAAATGATGAGCAAACCCATTTATACCCGGCAACAACGCCTCGGTGCCGAGCAATTATTTATGCACAAGCTGCGGCGAACCCCTAAATTGCCACTCATTTATAAGGCATCGGTGGTGAAGGTGGTGTTGGTGGTGGTGGTGGTGGTGGTAGTGGAGTGCTCGACACACGACTGAAGCGGAACACGGAAGGGAGAAAACATTAGCACCTGCCAGGGTTTTAAGAGTTGGACGCGAAATCAGCACCCAAATTATTCTGTTTCAGTGTGAAAAAGCATTTTCACATAGGCTGCCTCGGTTTGTCCCGAACAATTGCGGTAAGCTCATTCTCGTAAAAAAAAAAAACGAGAGAAAAAACACCGGAACCGGTTACCTGTACCAGAAGGTGAGTAAGCAAAGTTGAAATGGTACGGCTTGCCTGAGGGCATCGGGAATAAATAAAACTATTGTCGCACTAAAGCATGTCCCCGGCAAGTCGTGAAAGTGCTTCGTCTCGGCTGCATGCGGTGTACCAAACCGAGCGCCGAGCAGAGTGCGGCTGTCGGCGGGTAAAATATGTACGAGTGTATGCATTTGAAATCGATGTGTCGTGTTTTAATTTAGTTTCTAATGAATTTGAAATTAGTAACGAAGCGTCGTACGATAGCGGCGACGATGCCTTTGGAGACGGTGGAGACGGTCGTAGTCGTTGCAATCGTACGTCGCAATCGATCGCTTCCGGCAAAGTTAGCTAAGAAAACGTAAGCAACTTTTCCCAGCAAAACGAAAACTTACCTATAATACAGATTGGTTTGCGGATGAAGCGTAACCGGCCGCAGAAGCCCATATACTTCGATCGGCAACCGGCGGACCAGAGCCGAACCAGGTACTCGACGCCGAAGAACACCACCAGACAGATCTCCATCCAGAATAAGGTCTCGTTCGCGAACTTACTGTACTCGTCTATCGTCGATAATACGCTAAATATGAGACACACTAAAACAAGCAGAAAGCTGCAAATAGATTGAAGAATGTGGGTTTAAAAAAGGGTGACGTGAGAATTGATTTTATATGAGTTTTCCTTTGTACTACGATGCACATTTCAATTTTTTTAAAGGAAATTTATACTTATCTGACCCGTTAACTGTTGTTTTTTCTTTAATATCAAATAAGTGGAAGCTGTAAAATCTATATATAATCGACCATTAACATTTTTAATACCAAAATTTTGATTCATTATCAGGATTGATTGAGTATGAACAATGATGGCAGATCCTTGAAATGTTAATGTTTCTTCAAACCTTTCACCAGTTCATGGTTTGTAAGGCTACTTCAATGATAAGGCTACTTCAGGTTTAATCAATCTAATAACCCTAAGCCGAGAAATTGAAATGGACATTGCAGTAGCATATGTTGGTAGCGGCAACTTCCAGCGTCAAGTACCAGCCTCCAAAATGAATAAACTGAGAAAAACAACTTCGGTATTTGGTGAATTCCCAGCACGGACAACGTGTTGAGCTCCATTTCGAGGATGTTCCTAGTTTATAATAGTAATTTTTCATCAAACGAAAGCTAATGGTACGAAAAACGTAAGAGGTTAAATGTTTTGATCGAGGGAATTAAATTAAATCTTGGGTGTAGCCGTATTACTGAAGCACGAAGGGTTTATATTATTTTGTGGAGTAAATTTTAAATGCTGTTCAGTAATCCTTAATTTTCAACGTATTACCAATAATAACAATCACTTACGAAAATGTTAGAAATTACTAGCTAAAACGGCCAGGTTACAGAATTTTGTGTGGTCGCTCTCGTCGACCGAGCTAGCGTGTGTGATAATCTAGTGTGATAAACTTAGAACAATTGAAATTTCTGTTTGTAACAATTAATCATATTAACTGTTGTCACATCGAATGAAATGGACAAT